>CABEEJ010001504.1:0-93217 GCA_901482245.1 Timema douglasi
CGGCGCCCGGGGCGGCAGCCCCTGCTGCCCCCCCCCCCTCGCTACGGCCCTGATTATAGGCTATGTGCCCTTAAATTCAAGAGTATGGCAGAGTTTTATATAAAGATTATCATGATAAACCATTTTAATAGTCACATCAATATACCACTACCACGATTTTGGATGTGGCAATATATTGTCTACCACAATATATCATCTACCTTGGTAGGCCTATATTGTATACCACGGTAGGATGAGTTAAGATGCATTGCGGTAGACAGACGATTTATCGTATTTCATGATACTCTGTCCCTTACACTGTATTATCTACAGTGGCGGCTTGTCGCTAAAATTAGGGGGGAGGGGTTCTGCTAACATGGGAAGCAAAACAGTTCATTTTTTTACTTCACAGCCGCAAAGCTAAATTTTCCGTGGGTACCATTCATAATTAAAGCTACAAATATATTTCTTGTTGTTGCTTTTGCCTGGCTGAGATATTAGAATATCAGGTGTTGAACGACCTCGTTTCTAAACTGTAACTTTCTCATGAAGAGATAGCTGTGAAAACTTAATCTGTTGAAGTTCACTTACAGTAACATAACTTATTTCTTGGGGGTGCAAGGCCATGTTTAAAGTTTTTTTTCTGTTAAATAATAGAACAGAAAAAAAATGAATCAAATAGAATAGCTGGAAGCAGAATAATAATCAAATTCTACACTCCTTTACACTTTATCTCATTCAAGAATATGGTACACGGTTTTTAATCACAACACACACTGAGTAAAAAAAACACTTCCTTCCACCATCATGCCAGAGCCGGCACTGCGAGAGCAACAGTTCTCTCTCTACCTGGCAGTCCCCCCTTCTTCCCCACCCCCCTCCTATGTGCACATGCGCACAACAGTCAAACACCACGTCGCTGGCACAGTGAAGCGCACGATTCCATACAAAGATTTTTGTATCTTTTTCATAAGCTGGGGGATGGCTACTGAAGTAATGACATTAAGCTTAAGGAATATATATTGTACTACAAAAATAAAGAAAGAATTAATGAAAAAAAGGACTCATTATATTAAATGTTATCGATAATATCAAGTGGAAATAGGGGGTGCTGCAGTTCCGCAGTGTCTATACACAAGCCGGCACTGATATTCTTGTTAAATACCATTTGGCTGTTTGGCGATGTATTTTCCAACTTGATGGATACATCGTCCCACCCCACTCATTGATGCTTTGTACTGTCTTTCAATAACAATTGAATGCTGATGCAGATTAAAAACAGAGTTTAATCCATTTAGTGCCAAGGGTCAATATGATTAGCCTTGCCTTAGTATCATTTAAAGTTCTAGAGCCAATATGGTCTGCTTCGATATTTGTTCTATTTCTTGTGTTTCCTGATAGATATATCACTAGAAAAATAACATTCCACTCTATAGCATTCTACAAAGTTGGCAACATAAATCACGGGCTACAAAAATTATGAAATAGCTATGGAATTCTTAGTCCTACACAAAACCTGTTATAGGCTTGGCACCTTCACATACAAATCCAGAACAGGCTGTGACACTAGAAGGAATAATCAGTAATCAAAATATTTGGGGTTGGGGTGGGGAAATGCTCTCACAGGACTGTTCTGGTAGGTTCCTCCCCGGGGAATCCTGATTAAAAAATCCTTCCAAATTTGAGAGTAATTTAAAAATTCATCAAAATGTTTGAAAAAACACATACTAGCTCACCATTTATTTAAGTTTTATGATAATTTTTGTTAGTTAAACTCTGGGCTAAGATTGTAAATCAATTATTTATAGTAATTGACACGCAAAGGAATTATTTTAATTACTATTGTTAGGTAATACTGACTAAAGATTTTTTGAGGGTAGTTGCCCCCACTTCTCCCAGCTCCACCCCTATAATTGATTAATTGCAAGTTTTCACAATGTTATATAATATTTTACAATTGTAAAAAAAAAATCATTTCAAATTTGAATTAGGTACGGTATTCAAAAATATTGTTAAGAAATTTAAACTAATAAAAAATAAGGCTGTAAAGCACATTGAGCTGTACAGGTTCATTCATATCATCATGCATAATATAGTTGCATTCACAACCTTTTTGTGAGTTTTCATAGAATATGGTGTCCCCTATACTGAGAGGTCGTGTGTAGTGTACCTACTTGTAAAAATGTTTCATCTTTATAGAAGATTTGTGTGTAATGCTAATTTTATTAGAATAAGAGAAGGATTTTTAAAATTAGGGTTGACCTATGTGTAAGTACTTTTCCGTCCATATAATGCTTAAAATAAGAATACGGAAGGAGAATATTTTAGACTTTATACAAAGAACTAATAGATGACCAAAAAAATATCAATATTTTCATTAATTTAGATATTCAATATCAATTCAATGAGTTGTTGCTAAAAACCAAAGGGGTGACATCTGAACAAGATATTTTTCAAGGAAGCATTAAATCCTAAAGAAAAACTAGGATTTTATTGAGGTGAGTTTATATTTATCAATTTCTATTTAGGTAGCAGTACAATATTATCAGAAAAGTTATTTTCATAATATTAAATACTGTCAGACATTTGCACATTATCTGGAAGTTGTCCTTGTGTCATGCTAAATTCTTGATAAATCCATATTTTTTCGAGGAACTTGCGTTTCTCCATATTTTTGAGAGCTGCAGTTGTCATTTGAGTAGTTAGAGGTGGATGTTGCTGGAAGAATAATAGAGGAGTGGGGTGTTGTCACTGGTTCATGTTGATGCTGTGGTCACTGTGAAGGTTTGGCTTAGTCTTTCTATTTCTATTTTGGAATTCACTGAAAAACTTGTGCTTTAATAATAACAATGGAAATTTCAGGACTTGCAATTTACATTTACTGTCATACTGGAAAATAATATATCATTGTCTTACTTTTTGATCCAATGTGGCATATTTCTGGGACAGCGGGATTGAGTGGGTTGGATACTATACAATTTCATAAAATCTGGGGGTAGTGTAAACTTTCATGTAAGAGACGAGACTTCATCCAATATCAATAGACTACCACATAAAGGAGGTTAAAAGAAAACTACATGTGAAGAATAATTATTTAAATGAATAACAGTTTGATATAATACAAGACTGCACAGTGCTTAGCATATTTGACATTCGTTAAATTTTCCTTGTGACATTAAGTAAAAGTAAGAAAAATTGATATAATTTTAAATCTAAATATATAATCTTTATTTTTAGAGTACATTCATTCTAAAAATATCATTTGTATTCATGCTTTAGTGTATTAAACATAAAAATATATGTACAACCTTTCTTAACTTTTGAATTTGAATGAATATATATATATTTCATTATATTTAACTTATTGAAACTTTATTAATATATTTTTATAAGCAATGTTATTAGCTTAAAAAAAACACTCTCTTAATTAATAATGTCTCCAAAGGCTTTCAAATGAAACACTATGTCTGTCGGATGCCATTTAGTAAAATGGCTTCTATTGCACAGATGTCCGAGAGTTATGCAAGGCTATCACACATTTTCCTTCTTAATACACTTGAGGAACACAAAAAACATAGTGAGCCCGCCTCCCCCTTTTAGTAATGACCAACCCCTCCAGGTTCATGGACCAAGGCCCGCATGCAAGAACGATATTAAGCACGGCCAAAGTACTGGCAAAGCATTAGCAAAGCACAGGCTAAGTCTTGCGGATGCCTTGCTAGAATGTCTGGCGAGCAGTCACATGATAAAATCATACACAGAGGTACTACACTCTAACGATAAATACAATTCTCTACATCCACTGCCTTCTATAGGGACGATTTTGCTCATAAAGTTAACAAACCTGACCATAAACGCCCAAATATTTCTGAAAATGGCGGAAAACATAAACACCCACCTTTCAACCAGGAAAGCAAATATATTCATTGGAGCAAATCAAGACTCACACGATTATTGAAAGTTTAAAACCGGATGTAGGGAGTTTAGCTGCGAAGAAGAGAGCATGGGAAGAAATAACCAGAAGTTTCAACTCTACTGGTAACTATCAAAAGGTGAGTGGTTTTAACAGGCCTTTCATTTGAATATGTTATGCTATACCGAAGAATATCAATAAAGAAGTTGGTTTATTGATAAAATTATTAATTGCTAGTAAAATAAAATCTTTCAAGTTCTTCATGATTGTTGTACATTCTAAACTTGACCTCGAAACAGCTTGCTTTCGTTTACGCGCAAAGATCAAGCTATAGTATGATTTTGGTTGGAAGAAAAGTAGAAGTTAGTTAATAAAGTTATAAAAACAATTTTAATATTTTCTTATATAAGGTCATAAAAACTGAGGGAGGTGGTTCCCAAATTACAAACATTCAATAAAAAATATTTGTCATTATAAGCTACATTAAATAAAGTGTTTTACTATTAACACACACAATCTATTGTTTAGACCTTCATTATTATGATGGTTTAAATGAAAATGTAGATATAAATATTAAAATCTTATAAACACTTAAATATTAATAGGAATTGACAAGTCGGGTACCAAACCTGAACAATACAATTTAGGCGATTTTTTCCTCTTTGAAAACTCCCAAAATCACAAATTTTATACTACTTAGTATAACACTCACAAGAATGCAATAAATCCACTACTAAATTCAAGATTAGGTATTAAAAAGCTTAATCAGGCCTATAGTAACTAGACCGAAGTAGCGCAGAAACAGATACTTTTAAAAAAAAAATAAAAAATATGTAGGCCTACTCATAGTTTTAAATTTTTAGTCGGTATCTTAAGTTAAATATATTTTAGGCCTATTATACGGTATGATGCTTAGGTATCATTCCCAAAATCTCTCTCAATCAAACAAAAATATTTAATTATTTAACCAGCTATTATTTTTATGAGACTTATTCACTATTCAATAGTAATTTATTTTGTAGGGAGGATCACATTAGACTAGTCTGCAGCCAAGCCTTGAAATACAGGTTTAACATTTGAAAGCCTTAAAAGTTACGTCCTACTTTTAATTTTAACTCTCATGTAAGGCTGTTTAGTACAGGTAGGTCTTCTAAGGCCTAGCCCAGTATTCTGTATTATCAAAGTTTTGTTATATTATGTATACACATTGGCAATGGTACACAAACTTAGTCACACATAACCTGCATTTTCTGTTTTAAAAATCAATAAATAAATGGTTTATCACTGTTATTACACTCATAAGGGCATGGCAAATACAATTATATACCTAAAGTATTATCATTAACTAGATTATTTATATAGTAGGTGACCTGGCGGTCTAAGGGTAAGGTGTCAGACTTCTATGCTGGCGGCTGGGGTTCAATCCTCGGCCCCGGCAAAGATTTATCTGATTACCAAACCCTTCCTTCACCTTTGACAAGATATCTTGTGAATGTGAGGAATGTCAGGCCTCCACCGTGGTTCGGATTCCATGTTAAACTGTAGGTCCTTCATTTCATCTCACAATCACCCTACCATTACACATTAGCGTAAGTGCGTATAACCTGAACGGGTAGTAAGACGCGGTGCTAATAATAATAATAATAATAACAATAATAGATTATTTATATCTATAAAATTAATACATTCACCAATGATTCTTTTTTTTATGTTTATGCTTATTTATATTGAGTATAATATTGGTGACATCATTCATAATTATACCTAAGACCTGTATTTTTAAAAATCTTTCAATAAATTATTATTTAAGTATCATTCGATTAAGCATATTTTTAGTGTAACGGTAACAATAAACTAGTGGCTTATTGTTATTTTAGAAAAAAAAGTGGCTTTGATGTGAATAATTTTGTGTAAAATCCTACCAAACTCAATTTTCAGTAGGTTTATAAAATATTGTTAATAGGCTATCTGTTTTAAAAAAGGAGCGGCAACGCCTGGATGTTCAGCAGGCTGAGGAGAGGCACCGCCTGGAGGTGAAGTGACTGCGTCTCAAGATGGAGTTCAATGCAGAGATGAATCACAAAACCCTCCAGGCGGCAAAAGTAAAGCTCGAGAGAGAGAGAGAGTCGCCAAAAGGAAGAAATTCACCGCGCGCAGTTTCGAAAGCTGCAAGAGCCTTCTGAACATACCAAGCAAAGGCAGCAACCTCAAGTGTCTCTTCACCATGTTTTACTTCTTAGCTTCTATATTGTTCAAAATTAAGTCCCTCATATAGTTTTTTTCACTTTCTAAAATACCTGTTTTAGTCCAATAAATATAGCTCTCCTTACTTTACTTTTTCTGTCATTTCAGCATTTTTTGAGTTCTTAAGCTTAAAACTTTTTCCATCTCAGCACTGTGTATTTTGTAAAGAAGCTAACTGTACAAAGGATTAAGATCATTTAGTTCACTTTAGCGCTCTAAAGGACAATAATTTTAACACTTCGCATTAGAATGCAAGAAATCCAGTATCCTGGCCATAAGCAATCAACCAATATTTGAGATACATATTATGTTATATTTATTTATATATATGAAATAATGTTAATTGTTACAGAAACATACTGAAGAAAAACTCTTAAGAAATAACTAATCTGTTCACCAATTAGTCTAATCAATTTCTTGGACCTCACTTTTTTTAATTTCCAAAATCACAAAAACTCTTAGTTTATAAAAATATATTTTAGGTAGAGTTTTTTTTTAAATATTACTTTAACTTAGCAATAAGTTATTTCACATCTCGAATTACAGCAAGATAGGATTAAAATTAGAAATTTCTGAAAATGTAAAGTACCCTCAAAGAATTTTCATTTGAAAATGTAAGTTGCCATTTTGTTAATCACACTAAACAATGCCTAGATTTTGAATATATTAAAAATTGTAGTTGATTTGGAGAAAATCCTGTTTTATCTTCTCCCTTAAGTAAACTATCCTTTCACCCTTTATTTAAGGGTTTAATCTATAGTTGTAAAACTCCTCTTAAAAACCTCTTGTTATTAAGATTTAGTCTAATTGGTATAATGGATTAGGCTCTAATTCCAGTAAAAGACAGACTGAATTGCAAAAAGTGTATTGCATTTTCGTGATGGCTATAAACAGGGAAATGTTAGGGAATTAAAATACTTGGATAAAACATAATCATTTAATGCTAAAATAACTTATGAACATGTTTGTTTATTAGCGTATAAAATTTTATTTTTTATTTGTAATCAATATTTTAAAAAAAATTATATTAAAGAATGGGGTGTTCAAGTATTACATAAGAACTAGTAGGGGTGTTCAAGTATTACATAAGAACTAGTAGGGGTGTGCGAAGCTTCAAAACTTTGACACCAATATCAACTTGGACCATTATAAATCTTCTTTGCCAATAACGGTCAATTATTGTCATTCTGAGCTGTTATGTACAGTACTAAACAATATTCTTATGGAATAAATCTAAATTAATTAAATTGTAAGTTGTGGATAGCTTGATTTATTAGAATTAAACTAAATATTATAAACAATTGTGCAATAAAACATTTTCAAGTAATTTAAGTGCATAAAGCTATATAATAACAAAAATATAATATTTTTTCAAGGATAAAACAACCAACCAAAAAAATATTCAAACCTTGATTTGGCTTTGAGAATATTTCGTACATTCGAGTTCACTTATAATTGAAAAAGTGGACTACGCACACCCATAATAAGCACATATTTAATAACTCTAGTCTTCATGATAATAAATCAAAGTATGCTTGTAAACAAACTGTATGATTTTTTTAATTCATCACCACTCCAGTCTCCTGTCTTTACTTCACCAAACTTGGTTTGACAGTGTATATTATTATGTCACAACCTGATCATGTTATATGCAAATGAACTAATAACACTAACATACTAAAGGTGGGTAGGTTTAATTTGGAGGGAGTGTACCAGGATTTGTGTGGGGGCGAATGGAAAAACCACTCCACCAGGATTTTAACACAGATCTCCCTCTCACCAGTAACCAAGTCTACTATGAGAGTGACACCTTGAACCATTCGACCACAGGATCGGAAGCCAGTGTACCATAATATTAAATATATAATTGGTCATTGACTAAACCAGGGAGCCTCACCAAAATACTTAGGTTCTGGCTCTCCACACAAATTTTTAAAGAATTTTTTTGAATAAAATATAAGTGCTTTTCGTTTATTGATTAGGTTATGGTTATTAAAAATTATATTTACTAGCTTTAGTACCATTGTAATATTTATATATGAAACTTAATTTACCACAAAATATGTTATTTATATAAAAAATATAAATAATGTAGAGGCTTGATAACTTCAAAATTTATTTATGATTCAGGAGGCCATTTGAACAGATCATTTTATTCTATTTTTGTTTTATTTAGTTTCTTAATGCTTTATTAACTTTTTTTTACTATATGCAGTTTTTAAATTATTGAAGAATGTTAAATAAATATATATCTAATGCCGGTTTGAAGAAGCCACATCAGCTAGAAAAACATATCGAGAACTAAAGAAAATAATTTAGATCCATACGATTTTAGCTTGTCTCAAAAATTTAGATAAGCTTTTATGATGTATGTGTCAATTACTAACACATTAACTCAAATGTTGGATGCAGTATACACCGATTCTTACAAGGATATATATTCACAAATTAAGAAAAAATAAGGATTTAGAAGACTGACTAGGTATGTTTTTCAAAACAAAAGTAAAAGATAAGTCAACAATTCTGTTTCATAGTAAGATTTTACTAAGTTAAAATATATTTAGGAAGTTTGCAAAATATAACCTTTAAATGCCACATGTAAAAACATATAATGCAGCATAAACAAGAAGTTAGTTGTTTCGTCAGTGTTACAACAACGCCACACAAGGCTAATGAAGATAAGACACTTGTGATGTAGGCATGGCCAGTGAAGACACCCTGGTGGAGTACAGTATGATTTTGGTAGGAAGAACAGTAGAAGCTAGTTACTAAAGCTACAAAATCAATTTTAATATATCCATTCACCAAGTTATGCTATCTTCAGCTGTCACCTTTGATAGATATTATCAAAACTTATAGAACGACTCAAATAATATAGTAAAATGTTATCAATGTTGATCATAAGGAAATATGTTTGAATTTTCTAAACTGTTTTTCTAACCAAAATCAGGGTTTAGGTCTGGGCAGTGAAGACAAGACCTTGGGGATGTAGGTCTGGCCAGTGAAAAAAAGACCCTGGTGAAGTAGGTCCATCCAGTGAAGACAAGACCCTAGTCGAGTAGGTCTGGCCAGTGAAGACAAGACCATGGTCGAGTAGGTCCAGGCAGTGAATACAAGACCCTGGTTGAGTAGGTCCATCCAGTGAAAACAAAACCCTTGTCAAGTAGGTCCGCCAGTGAAGACAAGACCTTGGGGATGTAGGTCTGGCTGGTGAAGTAGGTCCATCCAATGAAGTCAAGACCCTAGTCGAGTAGGTCTGGCCAGTGAAGACAAGACCCTGATGATATGATATAGATCCGGCCAGTGATGTAGGTTTGGCCTTTATTTTCATAACATTATACAAATGAATAAATAAGTCCCAACATAAACATACTAGACCTACACGTTGTTTGCCCATAATCCCTTACGTAATGTCATTTTATACTACAAAAGTCAAATAGTTTATTTTGTGAATATTAACTGAGATTCTAATTTATTAGTTACCATAATGAAGGTTAGGTTAAGCTAGACTAGAAAGAACCTTATAATATAATATTTTGGCATTATTAAGCCTTTCTCTCTCTCTCTCTCTCTCTCTCTCTATATATATATATATATATATATTAATAGCTTACTTCTTCCGGTGGGTGTGTTAGTTTGGATCTTAACGATCTTTTCAGTTAAGTTCTGATATAGCCTTTTGTGAGTTAGCTGAATGTAAAATAGTTAGTGAATGTGCAGAGGAGTTTACGTTTGAATAGGCTTATTAAAAGTAATCTAACCATTTACAAGAAATTTGTATATTGCAAAAGAGAAGAAACTCAAAACAGACAAAAGTATTGTTGATGCAAAAGATGTTTGCACATTAATTGGCCCTATAATATACATAAAGCTTCACTAGTGCAATTTTATGGATTTGTCAACGATATTTACTCTGCATCACTTCAAAGTGAGCTTAGTTTGGAAAATGATATTTAATATTGTAATTTTGGATTCTATTCATTTTTGTGATTGTAATACAGGCATACATTTTGTGATTGTCAGGGGGTTTTTTTAATTAAAAAAATTGCCTACGAAACGGTTCTTAGGTTTCATCCCCGCATTGATTCTAGTTTTGTTTTGTGTGTTCACTTCTGTGTAGTTGGTGTTGTGTAATTAAATAGAAGTATTATACAGTATTTAGTATTACCCTTCGAAAGTAGGCCTTCCAGTGAGAGTAATTTTAGTTTGCTGTTCATTAACCGAGCTTTCATTAAACCTAATTATGTCTACAATATGATGCCTAACTAGGTGCATACAAATAAAAGTTCTCAGTAACTATACAAATGCTATTGGTCTATGAAAAATAGCTGTAGGTTCCACTATTGTTTGAGTTTTGTTTCTGAATAAACTTTTTTCAGAAAATTATGACAGCCCTATATTTATTGTAGCATATCATAAGGGTTACTTGAAAATGTATCCATTCGGTCCACCGGGGTTCTGAACTGCAATGTGGGTGCAGTCTATACAACCTACCACACCAAAGAAGTTGGCTTTGTCATAGAACTGCAAGTTCACAGCTGCCAGTTCAGCCATTCCACTAGGAAACTTAAGCACATGCCAAACATAATCTCCTAACAGAAGGGAGATTTTATTAGCTACTCGAAATACAGTTAACTGGTTAATCTAGAAAAAATATATAAATATATTTTTACAACATAGTTGTCATTACCATTATTTTTTCATTAAATGTTATTATAAAAAAAATCGGAAGGACTATGACTATCTACAAACCCTTTTATAAAGTACAAAGCTGTTTTGAAAATATGCGTTTGTTGTCAAAGTAATACTTTTTATAAGTTAACTTTCAAGAGTGCATGATTATATCAAAAGGTTAGGTTACGCAGGACTAACAATTAGGTATATTTCTGTATAGATATTACTCCAACCAAAATTCTAACCACCTTCAAATTTGATATACATTACAAAATAATAAACCTACTAGGCTATTTGCCTCAATAATATTAGCCGGTCATTAAAGTAGACTAACTACTGAACTATTTGCACTGTTATCAGCAAACACACTGCTATAAAAAAATCGCATGGAAACTTAACTGTATATAATACATATATAAAAACCAACATAATATAAGTTAAGAGTTAGACAATAAATTAAATTAGTGATTCCTTCTCAAAAACAAACACATCGTAACATTAGTACTTTTTTTAGTTGGGTAATATTAAAAATAACAATTTTAAAGAAAAGTGTATATATATTGAAGTATTAGGCCTACTTGGAAGCTTCATGTGGCATAAAATCGTAGGCCAATTAGTAGTTGCTATATTGGAAGAAGTGGAAATCTTTTTCGTGTATTAGTAATATCCAGTCCCAACATAGGCAAGAAATTCTGTTGAACAACTTTCTTTGAAAATCGAATTATTCGACAAAATTGATTGTCAGAATAAGCATGCAAAGGATCCTGGAAATCCCTAACATGCCTTCGAGGAATTCTTGCCTCTTCATTATTTTCTTCTACAAGCTCGGGATCAGACTTTGGCGAGACTTTAGATATTGTGTCATTGATTGTCCTAGCATGCCTCTGATACTTTTCTTGTACTTTGGCCATGCTTAGCATCGTTCTTGCATATGAGCCTAATTCTGGTATGGGTTGGTGTTTTCCTGTATTTGGTATAGCGCCATACTTGGGGCATAATAAGTCTGACCATGAAACTGGCCCTATTTCATGACATGCAAAAAGGAAAGTGTGTCCAGTCTCTGGCAAGTTTTGTTAATATTTTAAGTACCAGGGGTGCACCCAGAAATTTTCTTTATTGAAGATACTACTATGCATGTACTTTTTCCGAGTGGGAGTTTTATAGGTATTTTTGATAAGTTATATGTAATGGTCTAGGCCTACCTTTGGAATATTATTTAATTCTGAGCCGCCTTAGGGGCCATGGTCCAAGGCACTACTCTTGCAATATACTAGTTTGCCAAAGACTAGGAGATTGGGGTTGATCACAGTCAATCAATGTAGTGAAGGTGGTGTTTCTTAAATGCTTCTCCACTCTCCACATGATTAGGGGTACACTTCCAATAAATTCAACCTTACTAATTCTTAACACATTTGTGTGATTAATACATAGGTGCATAACCTGAACGAGTAATAAGATCCGGTGCTAAAAATAAATTAATCTCAATATTAAAATTCAGTTTATGCATTTGACGCATTTTCTTGGTTCTATATTATTCTTTTAATACATTTTAATATTGTAATAAAATTATATTTTATCTTAGAGAATAGTGAGTAGTAAAACCCACTTGGCCCATTCTTGAGTGCACTACTGTAAAATAATATAAAGCAAATAAAATAGTTAAACAAAATATGTTTCATAATAAAATGCCTTTATGTTGTTAAACTTTAGAATTTACTCAAAATAAATTGTATGCAAATTAAATGTTAAAATAAACTCATATTATGCAGAAATTAAAGGTTCCAATTGACAGTTTCAAGTTTCTTTCAAATGTTTTGCTATTCACTTCACATGTATCTAGTCTACCTCTTCAGCGCAAACTATTTTTATAATGAGATGTCTCTAAAACACTTTTTTTTTAAGAATTCATAAAATAAAAGCAGTTGATATTCCCATGAGACTCTACGTGTGTTCCTTGGTTTGATACTTTTTGGTGTCGAAAAACCTCTAATTACTAGAGTGTTCATGTCTTTTGTTCAGTAATCTTAGTCACTTTCAGAGTTGACTCAAAAAACCAAGAGCAATTCTAATTTATTTTAGACTGATGATTTAGATGATGGAGAATAATGGTTAAAAATTAGATAGACTAAAATTCATTTGCAGCTCTTAACAAAGATATATATTTTTAGTCACTATAAATTATAATTATTTGTGTTATATTTAATTAATATATCCATATCATAACTGGATTAGGACTCAACAAATAACAGGTGCCAAAACATTTTCATGCTTAATCTTTTCAAAAATATGAGGGGGGACCCAAAAGAAACCAGACTTTTGCTCTAAAACATTAATTTATTAAGGTTTTTTACAAAATTCTTTCAGTCTCCTTCAAAGTACTCTCCATGCAATGCAATGCACTTGTACAGTCTTTTTTCCTACTGTTTGAAGCACCTCTGGAACTCTTCAATTTTGATATTATCCAGTACCCGCTTCCCTCTTAGATTTTTTTACATTCTCAGGAACAAAAAAAATGTCATAGGGGGCTAGGTCTGGCAAATACGGAGGGTGGGGAACAATAGCCTACCACTGAGAGCTCAAAGAGCGGTTCACAGACAAGGCCGTGTGTGTGGGGGTGTTGTCATGGTGAAGTAACCAGTCACCTGATTGATCGCCAGAGTTCCAGGCGTTTCCTTAGCACATCCTCCCTCAAACATCTTAAAACTTCCAAATAAGAGTGCTTATTAACAGTCTGACCAGAAGGGACAAATTCTCGGTGCACAATTCCACGAACATTGAAAAAAACAATGATCATCATCTTAACATTCAACCTCATTTGTCTTGCTTTTTTTGGTCGTGGGAGTTGGGGGTCGTCCACTGGCTAGACCCTTGCTTTGCTTGGTTTCGAGGTCATATCTGTAACACCAACTCTCATCACCTGTGATGACCTTGGTCAAAAAGTTTGGATCACTTTCAATCTGATTTTTCAAGTCATGGCTCAAATTCAGACAAATGGTTTTTTGATCCTGTGTGAGCAGGCGAGGAACAAACTTAGCGGCAACACGTCTCATTTGCAAATCCTCAGTCAAAATCACCTGGCACGAGTTCCAACTCACTTTTGTCTGTTATGAAATTTCATCGTTTGTTAAACAACGATCCTCGTAGATTTATTGGTGGCTTTTTTCAATGTTTTTGTTGTTTCAAGATGATGAAGGGTGCTCAAAACGAGCATGATCTTCAACACTCCTCTTGCCACGTTTAAAGCGCCCAAATCATTCGAAAACTTGTGTGCGGCTCATAGCATCCTCCTTAAAAGCCTGTTGAAGCATTTGGTAATCTTCTGTTGCTAATTTTTCAAGCAAAATTTTAAACACACTCTTTTCCTTTAAATCTGCCATAATGATTTCGCAGGCAGAAAACAAGAACAGTTGAAAAAACAACACTAGAATCAAACCTAACCTTCTACGCAGACGCCTCTTGGGCAACTGATTTGGGGAGGGGTCTAGTAGACCCACTTAGCGGGAGAACTCTCTACTACGCCTAGGAACGACCACACACTTTCATTCCGGTTTCTTTTAGGTCCCACCTCGTAATTATTATTTCATGTTCATATTATTTATTTATTTTGTAATTCTAGACACCAGTTTCTTTATTGATCAAAGGTAATAACTTTTAGCAAAATATCCTCTCACTCATCTCCAATTTTAATTTTTGATTACATCTCCACCCTCCCCTTGCTAAACATAACCATAAATCATTTTAGAAAACATTCTAAATTATAAATAAGTAAGGAGTAGTAATGATTATGGTTAAGACTTAGAAACAAACTTAAGATTAGCAATAAAAAAGTGATAGGATATAATAACTGAAGAAATTAATAAAAAGTTAAAAATTATTTACAGGTTGTAATTGAAATACTTTAATATCAAAAAACACATTAAGCTGTGCTTTCAACAAGTATAAAATATGTGAGATAAAATTGAAAGAATTTAAAATATATCAATGGCATATAACAATAATTACCAAGTCAAATGGTGACCATCAGTCAAAAAACATATACAGCATGTTAAAATAATTAATATCAAAACAAAAATTGGGAATAACACACAGTTAAAATTCAAACATTGAAGATGACTAGTTAAATGAAATCAAACTCGTGAAAGTAATGTCATTAAAGTTGCATAAATAAAGTGAAATAAGGTTTGGAAAGTAATAAGCTATGATAAATAATCCGTGTTTAAGTATAGAATCGAAGTCTTAATCTTGTTCAGTCCCATGACTCTTTGGGCAGGTAATCAGCATTTAAAAGAAAGCCGATTAAATTCTGGCCAACATGTTTCGGTATGATTATACCATAATCATGGCGCTGTAAAATGAAATTAAAGACTATTAGAAAAAATTATGGGAGTAGAAAGACTAAGTTAGAGAAAACCTAAAAAGAAACCGCGAAAAAATGAGAAATCGAAAAAGGTAAACACACAAATTTACTAACGTCGGCGTGTGAGTACACAAGTTAATGTTACGACTTAAATGTTGAGACTGAATTAGTGTGTGGTTAAAACATTAAAATGAGGGAAACAAAAGACTATCGAAATGTTGCCATAGCAACGAGAGTATATGTGACATGGTGTAAACTGGTGGTGGGGAAGGCTAATAATAAAGAAAGTGAAATAAAACAAAACAAAAACAGGATGGAGAGATAAATGGAAAGAAAGAAAGAAAGGACTGGTAAACAAATCTTCTCAACACCGGCTCGATCGGGTCATTAACTACGCTGGGAGAAAGAGCAGGAAAACAGAGGTTATAGGATTTTAATATTTTTAGGTAGCTGAGTTAATGAGTTTACTAGAATTTGGTTGGATTGTTGTAATTCTATCATCAACGGACAATTACAACAATCCAACCAAATTCTAGTAAACTCATTAACTCATCTACCTTCTACTCCCATAATTTTTTCTAATAGTCTTTAATTTCATTTTACAGTGCCATGATTATGGTATAATCATACCGAAACATGTTGGCCAGAATTTAATCGGCTTTCTTTTAAATGCTGATTACCTGCCCAAAGAGTCATGGGACTGAACAAGATTAAGACTTCGATTCTATACTTATTATTATTAGCACCGCGTCTTACTACCCGTTCGGGTTATACGCACTTACGCTAATGTGTAATGGTAGGGTGATTGTGAGATGAAATGGAGGACCTACAGTTTAACGTGGAATCCGAACCACGGTGGAGGCCTGGCATTCCCCACATTCACAAGATGTCTTGTCAGAGGTGGAGGAAGGGTTTGGTAATCGATTCTATACTTAAACACAGATTATTTATCATAGCTTATTACTTTCCAAACCTTATTTCACATTATTTATGCAACTTTAATGACATTACTTTCACGAGTTTGATTTCATTTAACTAGTCATCTTCAATATTTGAATTTTAACTGTGTGTTATTCCCAATTTTTGTTTTGATATTAATTATTTTAACATGCTATATATGTTTTTTGACTGATGGTCACCATCAGCATATTGTTATATGCCATTGATATATTTTTAATTCTTTCAATATTAAAGTATTTCAATTACATACAACCTGTTAATAATTTTTAACTTTTTATTAATTTCTTCAGTTATTATATCCTTTCAGTTTTCTATTGCTAATCTTAAGTTTGTTCCTAAGTCTTGTCTTAACCATAATAACCATAAAAACTAAAGAAATCAAATGATACATTGCAATGTTAAAATCCTAAAACTGTCCAGCCCTATTAAAGAGTGGTTTTTACAATTCTGTCTGTATCTGGGGCTACCACTAAAACAATTTAATGGATTTAGTACAAACTTGATATCTATATTTAGGGCCGGTCTTATGACTTCTGGATTTTAATCTGGTAGATAAATACTTCTACCTGGTGGATAAGTTAAAAGTGTGTCTTATAATTGCCAGATAACATTTATATGCCAGATAAAATTTATTTATCCATCACATTTTTGTCGGGAGTTTTAAGTACCTGATAACTTTTATCTGTAAGTTGAAATGATTGTTGCCATAATGACACATTGTTTTTAATTAGGTTTCGCCTATCAGAACCTGTTTTTAGGTTAAAATCTTGGTTCACTTGTTTAGTAAGCACAGGCCCAAGCATTAACTATATAAAGTTAGAACATTTAATTCACACTTTTATATAAACTGACAAACTATTTGTAGAGTTATATTTATATAAGAACAAATCATTTAAATGTGAATACAAGAAATGAAATATTGTAAATGTTGTACCCAACTATTGCCCAAATTTTGGCAAACACCGAGATAAGTAACTTGCAAGACAACTTAGCTTCAGCGCCCATGTGACGCCATCTATTTCCTCGCACTCGTTTAGCTGCCATTATTTAACAAATGTAGAGTATTGTAGAAAAAAAATCTTGGTTCTCGTGTTAAGTAAGCACAGGCCCAGGTTCTAGCTTTATATAAAGTTAGAACATTTAATTCACTTTTACAAAAACTGACAAGCTATTTGTAGAGTTATATTTATATAAGAACAAATTATTTAAATATGAGAACAATAAATAGAATTTTGTAAATGGTGTGCCAAATTATTGCCAACATTTTGGCATACATCGAAATTAGTACTTGCAAGACAACTTAGCTTCTGCGCCCACGTCACACCATCTGATTACTCGCACTCGTTTAGCTGCCATTAGTTAACAAATGTTGAGCGTTCTCACCACTTGCTAGATTGTAGCGATAGCATCAGGGCTTATACACATGCGGGCACCAGTAAAACAGTACCAACCTTGCATTTTCTGCTTTAAAATGTATTTATCCTACAGACAGCTATCCGGCAGATAAATTCACTATAATATGCGTAAAATATTAAAGTGGCTGGTAACTTTTAACTGGTAGCTAACTTTAACCTCCTGATAGCAATATTCATGCGGTAGTCATAAGACCGGCCCTTAACAAATTTAAATGGTCATACTGTAACTCAACCTAAATTGTCATTTTGATTCTAGCTCTAAAATTAAGGGTAGCGTACAGGGTTGTGGAGTCGGTACACCAAGCCTTTGACTGCACTATTTTCTACTGTGACTCCTTCATAATTGGCTAAAGTATATTAATTAGTGATAATACATTTACTGCAGTAGAATTTTCTAATACATATTACTTCATAGTAATTGTCTTTGGCATTGTGAATATATATTTGAATAAATTTGTCAATCAAAATTACAAATATTGGTTCTTTGGAATTAAAAAACTGTAATCTATAAAATACTGTTATATTATAAGTTTCTATTTTGAAGTCAGAATCGATACATTTTTACCGGCCCCACCGAAAATTGACTCCCTGGTAATTTACTAAATGACTTATTAAAAAGGGGATTTTTTTAAAGTTTTGTTTACTAATTAATCATTTTTGATAATTGAATTTTTCAAATAGCTATAACTAAAAAAAATTATTCAAAATAAATATCTGAAGAGTGTAGCTTACTGATGGTCGATTTTTGAAGATTGTATTCCTATAAGGCTTATGTGAAAGTATGTTTATTTGGGTCATATCGTTTATTTTTCCTTCACCTGCAATAATTTCAAATTATGCTTCATTGTTAAATTCAATTCAAATATACAAAATAACAACTTAAACATTTGATTATATACTATGAAGTTGACCCTAAACACAAAATTACACAACAAAGTCACCATGGAATCAACTCGCAGCAAGAAATGCAAAAACGCAACAAGGGAAGCATTAGTAATGTAACCAAATGTTCATAGCTGGCACAAGGGCCAACTATTTCTCGCCAGAGGACATTCAACCCACTGAACGAGGTGGTTGTGTCACTCATTGCAAAGAAAATAGAAGGTAGCGCCACATGGAGAAAGACATATAATTGGCTGAGCATGTGATGTCATCGAGTACATAAGCCATACACAAAGCTATACAGAAGACAAACTAAGTTGTTAAAGATCAGGTCACATTTTGGAAGTTTAAATCCACACCAATGCCCAATTAATGTCATTACTCTATTTATTTAAAAAATATGTATGTTTGGCTGTCTTAGTATTAAAATATAAACAGCTGTGTACTGTGTGACGTAAGCAATGACATACAGTAATCAAATTCCTTTAAGTCTAGCTACCGTTCTATTCTCTTTACCTTGTTGTCACTGTGCTTATAAATAAGAATCAAACTGGCCCAACATCCCCTAGAACAGTAGGTTAGACCTACATTGTTAATATGTTGGTCTCTACGCGGCTGTTACAGATACAAAATGGAGCCTGATGATATTTCGTATGTGTCAGTTGGAGGTATAAAGGCTGAGATGCAATGGAGCTGTGAATCAGACCTACATGCTAAAGAAGAACCTCAAATAGCAACTGAGGTGAGATGAGCAAAACTTATCTGGATGTGAGTTATTAAAGCTGTCAATTAATTAGTATTATCTAGGGTTTATTTATCATTTGATAAATACTCATTTTCATGCAACTAACCATTAGATTTAGTTAATGATAAAGTATTTTTAAGACCACGTCTTACTAACCGTTTAGGTTTTACACTTATCTACTAATTACATTAATTGTTTTAGGGATAAAGTAAGATATATTAAGATGAAGTGTACATACATTTGCTTGAGGGAGAGTGGAAAACCATTTTGTATAAACCCACTTCATAGACTTGACCAAGAATCAAACCTTGAGTTCCTCGTCATTGGCAGTTTAGTCTACTGTGAGCATACGCCTTAGACCATGCGGTCACTGGAGTGGGTTATATTATTTTCAATGTATTTAATGTCATACTTTATCTATAATGTTTATGTAGTCAAAAACTAAGTTGGTGTAACTTGTAGAGGTATACATTCGGACTAAGCTTCCTGTCTTGTCTTGTCTCGTCACGTCTCATCATGTCTCGTCACGTCTCATCATGTCTCGTCACGTCTCATCATGTCTCGTCTCGTCTCGTCTCCTCTCCTGTCTTGTATGTTGGATCTGCGGATTTAAATATTTGCCAGGTGTACAAAATTGATTTTCCTAAATTGTTTCTTAATCTCCCTACACATATGTGGATACACTTGCTCTAAATTCTACTTCCTTCTCTCTATATCATTATTGTTTACTTGTGGATAGCTCTAATAGATAATAAGATGTATGAGACAAACACATAGGACCAGTTAAATAGTCAGACTTAGTACACCTCAAGTGTGGTGCTATACTAATTACAAGAAAACACCTACCTAAACTAGAATGAAATGGGCCAGTTTCGCATATGCACCTGGCTCATTACATTATTGTCTAGGTAGGTATCGTCTTGTATTTAGTATATCACCGCACTTGAGGCGTACTAGGTATAACTTTGAAACTGGCCCATTCCATTCTGGTCTAAGTAGGTGTCCTGTTGTATCTAGTTTAGCACCACACTTGAGGCAAACTAAGTCAATATGAAACTGGCCCATTCCATTCTGGTCTAGGTAGATGTTGCTTGTATTTAGTATAGTGCAACACTTGAGGCCTGCTAACTCTATGAATTTGAGATAAACCAAGGTATGAAATTTCTGGTCGCCAGGTCGCCATTGGTGACTAAACATTTGAGTCTGGTGACAAAAATTTTGTTTTTAAAATGTGCTTCAAGAATGCCCAAACTATATAGCAGGGTTCCTACAGTCCTTGAAAGACCTGGAATTTAATGTGTCTTTGTTCAAGGCCTGGAAAAGTCCTTAAATTTCTCTGGGCCCTAAAAAGTTCTGGAATGTCCAGGTTTCAATATTTATTTTTGAAATGTTTGTGAAGAATGGCTGTAAAGACCGTGATTTAAAAAGCACTGAGATGGTAAATATCTTAAGCATCCTTTTTGATCAAGCATTAGCTGTTTTCTCCTGTTTACTTTACACCCATGCCAGAGAAACTGGTGGTTTTTCCAGTTACCTAATGGTGCTCGGGGTGGCCCTGCGGACTGGTATGCCTCCGATAGACTACTTTCGTTATAAGTCGTACACAGGGTTGGGCTCCTAAGCCCATGTCACAAGCTTGCCTCGAGGCGGCGGCCCAGCAATAGGTTGGACTCTGTGGGGTAGTGTGTTTAATCGCCAACAAGTGATGGCGTTGGCAACGTGGTGGGGTTCGGGTCCGAGGTTTTTGGCCCCCGGGCTCTTGCGGTTTTGGGCCTGTAGGCCCGGGCCTCGCCATTTGGGAGATTACTTTCCCACGCGCATGGGGCGTAATTCCATTTTCCTACACACGGGTAAGAGTGAAGATTATAAGGTTGCGTCTGTGAGCGGAAGTAAATATCTGTGGTTACCACCCTGGATATGCGGGAGGCACGAGTCCCCGGTGTCGATCCCACCAGTGAGTGACTGGAAGAGGGGTAGGAGTTAATTCTCGCCTCCCCGGGTATTCGGCCTGAACCAGATCATTCCACCCTTCGGGGTGAGTGGGTTAAAGCTAAATTATCAGGTACCGACCTAGAAACTGCCTTGGGCCACAATGTCTAGGGGTGCGTGGGAGCTGTGATGGCTTGAATACAAGTACGTATCTCATATATATATTACTTTACTCTCACTACTCTTCCCGCTTCTTTTGTTTTATTTGTTATTGCCTCATTAGCTCAGAGATAGTCACACCCATGGAATAAGAGAAAACAATGTTAACTTTTATGACAAATGCATTAGCGC
Organism: Timema douglasi; assembly: GCA_901482245.1. Taxonomy (NCBI): domain Eukaryota; kingdom Metazoa; phylum Arthropoda; class Insecta; order Phasmatodea; family Timematidae; genus Timema; species Timema douglasi. Next base: position 21,450 of record CABEEJ010001504.1, read on the forward strand.
TACTGGCGATGAAATACAATGTGTTTTCTTTAATTTCCTATATTTAAAAATCTCAATTCATGTGCATTCGTCATTTTTTTTATAAATTGCCTTAAAACTGTCATTTGTAATTATTCTTTTAATATATTTGATTACCTATCAACACTTTAAGTACTTAAAGTTACAGTTTTGCACTAAAATGCCCGCTGATTGCTATTAGTCCATCTCCCATCCACCTAAGTGCTCAAATTCCTGTTGTAGCCATACTACAATATATATATACTCTCTAGGCGGCTCTGATTGACTCCCTAAGATTTGTAGTGAATTGCAATCATTTATGATTGGTTATTTGAAATGGTTTATTGTTCATCCTGGTTCTGTGGTTAAAGTTGTTATAGTTATTTAGTTTTATTTAGCTTAATTATTACTATGGGGAAAAAAACTAATATACAGTCTTTTTTTTTAAAAAAAAGGGGGTAATATATATATTTTTTTAAATTGATAAAGATGCATGCGGAAATGTTTATATTTTCCATGTGCATCCATTAGCAAAACAAATCAAAGTTAATGAGATTGAATCAGCTAGTAGCAGTCTTAAGCTGACCTTATATTCCAGCTCTGGTAAAGGTGGTGACAGTGATTCAATAAAATTTCCTGTTTAAAGTAAATTTAATAAAGACTGGTTAAGCTATTTTGAGTGGCTGTTGTATGACTATGCAACAAATCTCGCATCTTGCAAAGTTTGTAAACAGGTGCCTACCAGTAACGTTGATAAAAAGTGGGTGAAATGCTTTTATGTACCTTTTAAAAATGAATCCTTTACTTTGCATAATCAGAGTAAAGTCCACCGTGAAAATGTTGCCAGTGCCAATGGCAAAATGTGTTTAAAAAAAAACACGGACCCCCAAATGTTTTCTTATCTCACAAATTCATTTAATGTAGCATACTATGAAGCTAAGCATAAGCCATTTAAAGACTTTGTAGATCTACTGTGTTTGGCTGTAAAATTAAAGGTGAATGTTTTAACCAAGTATAGCTATGAAAAGTAGTGTAGATTTTATTCATTTCATAGCTGAAACTTTGAAGATAAACCTTATAGAAAAATTAAAGAAAAGTACATACATCAGCCTTCTGATTGATGGTTCCATGGATAGATAAGCAGTTGAGCATGCGGGTATACAGTGGATTCTTGTTAATTGAGACACATCGAGCAAGGTCACTCTGGCCGATTAAGCAGCCGCCCCATTTAAACGAAATTTTAATGGTACAAACATTTATTTAAAAATACTTTAGCTAAAGCAAAAAACAAACAAAATGTACATGTGTCAAGGAAGGGTTACACATTACTTAAGAGTTCTTTCTTTGAAAAAAATTATTAAGTGTACCCTGATGTGTTTCTTTATGGACTGCACCTGTACAAAGTCGGCTCAGGTATCTAGTGCTGATAAAGGGCTGCCTTTGTTGCCTTCTTGCATGAAGTAGCATCTCAATTCAGCGATATATTTCCTGGCATACTGGTTAGTCACTCATTTAGGTGTTTCAGTGTCATCTTTTCTTGTTCTTCTTTTGACTCTGAGTGTTTTGCCGCAATTTCTTCAATAATTGTATCCTTACAATCTTCATTTTCATCATGGCATTTAAGGTTATCATCAATGCTTAAAAAATCTTCACATTAGGATGTGTTGCAATTCTAGAGAAATTTCATTGTCTGTACATATAACTGGATCTGAATCACAATTAGTCGTGAAACCACATTTGGAAAAACCATTCTAAATTGTTTTGCTGCTTATTCCTCACCAGCTCTCGGTGGTAAATTGTACAGCTTTCAACAATTAAATATTTGCATTAACTTCTATTACTTTAGAAGATGATGTAAGCAGATTTTCCTCAATCGCTTCAAGGATGTGATTAACCAGCTTTCCATGATATGTCTTCAAATTTTTTTATAATTCCTGTGTCCATAGGCTGTATCAGGAATGTGTTGTTAGGGGTTAAAAATTCCAGTTCAATGTTTGTTAAACCATCTACATGAAGGTGGGCTGTACATTTGTCCAATATCAAAATAATTTTTCTGTATTTACGTTGCAATGTCATGTCCCAGTTCATTAGCCATTGGGAAAAAGTATATGTGGTCATCTCGCCTTCTTATTTGAATAATATGAGACTGGTAAACTACATATTATAAGCCCCTTGAAACAACAAGGTTTAGCACTTTTACCATTAGCCAAAAGTGTGAGTTGATCACTTCCTGACACGTTTGAGCAGCACAACACAGTTACATGATGCATTGCTTTCTCTGAACAGTTTATAGCTCAGGGAACCATCCGATCGATGTAGCATGATAATATATTCCTGTTTCACTGGCGTTGTAAATTTCATCTGCACTAAATTTTTTAAGCAACTCTGGCAGTTTTTCAGATTTCCATTGGTCAACGCTCGTAGCATCAGTACTGTCCTTCTCGCCGTGTGCTTTTTTTTTTGTAACTAATGTTATGTCTGCACTTCCATTGAGACAACCAACCATCCATTGCTTTGAAATTTACATGACCTAGCTTTTGGGCCAACTTTTCTGATTTGGTCTTTAGCATCGGGTCGCTCACACGCACATCTCGTTTAGTTACATTGGAAAAACATTGATTTAAAGCATCCCCAATGTCGGGATCTATGCCTTGCCTCTTTAACGTTTGAGATGTTTAATTTAAACCCACACGCAATATCCACTCTTTTCTAAGTTTTTCTTGTTGTGGTAACAGTAATGAAATTGTAGAGTTCGGCACCTTAATTATTTTCACTAGCTGACGATGACTAATGTTAGGAGGTTGACTTTTTATCTTGTCAAGAATAGCGACTTTTTCAGAGAATGTCAAATCTTTGTGGCATCTTGACAGGATCGTTAAATGTACTGAAAAAAACTAATTGAGTGCACAGTTTTTAAATTTATTTTGATCCACACAATGCACACCTATACATGACGCATAACTTAGTGTTCTAGTAAACAATTGTATACCACAAGCATAATGTCAAACATAATATGATTACCACGACACAGAGCAAACAACACAGCCACGCTACAGCACTATTTCATCTCTACTGACTCACCTGCTGCTTGCACAATTTCCATGTTACCAACACGATATTAACATGACCTTCACTGCCACCCCACAGAACAAACACAATACACAACACGTCTTCACAGTAACAAACTCGGCTGAAGCACACAGAATATCTATGCTACGAGCTTATGAGCCTACATTACCTTCACTGCCCCAAATAAGTGGAATAAACTCAAAGTAAATACTTTTTCTGTTTCTCTTCTTAGAGTTTTGTCCCAAATAAATTGCTGCTCCAATTGACCGAAATCCACTGTATATGTTCGATATGGGGATGCAAATGATAATCATATCATAAAGGGCATATTAGGAGAAATAATAATATTTAACACCGCGTCTTACTACCTGTTCGGGTTGTACGCTTTAAGTACTAATTACTCTAATGGATTAGGAATTGGGAAGGTTGAATTATAGGAAGTGAACCCGCATTTGCGTGGAGGGAGAGTGGAAAACCATTTAGGAAAAACCACCCCCAGTTCACCCGACTGAGAATTAGGAGAAACAGATCTACCAAATTATACTCACACAAGTTAGTTCACAGCCATAACTGATTATTTAGATAGAATTATAGGCCTAAATTAATACAGAAACAAGTGTTACAGTTTAGGCTTGGGTACTGATGCTGCTGCAAATATGGTTGGGCACAAATCAGGATTGTCTGTGCAAATTAAAACTGTTTGTCATAAATTGATAAACATTCACTGCCTTGTACACTGTTTGTAATTAGCTGTGTTGGATGCGTGTGGTGAAGTTGAATACATTAAAACATTTGATTCAGTGGTTAGGAATATTTTTCAGTTCTGCCATGTCTCTGCTAAAAAACTTCACCCATTATAGAAACAGCAGAAGTTCTAGGAGAAGAAATTCTTAAACACTATTAGGTGGTTAACCAGCACAGAGAGTGCTATAAGAGCTCTTTTGCAATCATGAAAAGGTGGTGTAACCCATCTGGAACAAGTGGCCCCTGCAAAAGACACTGATGGTGCTACAGCTAAGGGTGTACTGAAAAGTCTGAAGCAATTTATATTTGTTAATCTTCTCTACTTCCTTTTGAATTTCTACAGGAAATTGAATTCTTTAAGTGTGGCATTGTAAAATAGGGAAATTCTAATTTCATCTCTGAAAATAAAAATTGAGCATTGCATCTCAGTTTTGGTAGACCTGAGATCTAGTGTTGGACCAAGCAAACAAGAGTTCTTGAACCAGGTTTCCATTTCAGGGTAAAATCAGGTATGTGCAGATGACTAACATTCAAAATGGGGAGCAAGAGTTTCAGACTGTAAGAGGAAACTTAATTAACTATGCAAACATATATATCACAGAAAGATTGCAATCTATATCAACAGAGATGATTTAATCTCTGCATGTTTTAAACACCCTGGGTTGGCCTCCCAAAACAAAAATGTTTCAATTTTGGATAGAAGGAATTAAGAAGCTCTTCATGTACTTGAAACCAAACCTGTTTAGTAATAAAATGGATCTTCTGTTAGCAGAGTGGCCAGAAGACAAACTTTTGTTTTCTTTAATGACTTTTAATCAGATGATGGAGAAGATTCATAGCGAAAAGTGGTCTGCAAGATCCCCCAATTTGCTCCAGATTCTCACATTTTGTGCTGTTCTATCAGTGAGCACAGCTTCATATGAAAGGGGCTTCAGCTTCCATAAACAGGTTCAAGTTTGAGACACTGGATGATTTTCTCATAGTTTCTGTAAATGGACCCTCTGTGTCGGTGTTTGACCCAACAGCTGCGATTGACAAGTGCTACTTCAGTGCAGAAAGGCAGCACTACACAAAAACAATAGGGCTAAAGTACATACTTTTTTAAAAATTGATAATATTTTTCATAATCACAAATATAAAATAGTGACGACCAAAGATTTTAGTCTGGTTAGTGTATTTTGACTTGAAATTTCATGCCCTGATATAATCGAGATTTAAAGTAATTAACAGTCAGACCATTTTATCAGTCATGTTGGTTGAAATATCTTCCTTCGGGGCTTCAACCCGGCCAAGAATTCACTCACACCAGGTTTTATAATGCTAAACAATCATAATTTATTTGTTCAGCTAGTGCTAGTGTCCTTGTAAAGGTGCTCGTAAAGTAAATGCAGAGTCTACCTGCCAATTAATATATTTAACATCCACATTAACTTCAAAATATTATGCCATTTTATTTTATAGGCCATGCGTCAGGTATTAAAAACCACAAGGAATATAAACAAAATAATTTTCTCAATTATGAACAGAGGTGTACTCTATATTAAATTCACAGATCGTGCACATTTAACTATATGCTGTCTAATTATGGGGGTCCAATCATAAGAACCGAAGCCACCTATGAGGATTTTAAAATTCAATAATCTGGCCTATTTCTAGATTTAGGTGCAAACGATGAATAAGTTTAAAAGTTATATATATGTATATGTGTGTGTTGTTGCTTTCTCCCCCGCCGGCGACTGAGTCCCGAGAACCTTTCGGCTGTTGTCCAACCCTGAATATCCATCTTGACAGAAGCGCCAAGCTAGGTCATCAGAGAAAGGGCTGATTATGCTTTGTGAGTTACAGGCAGCAGTCGCTAGCCCTTATCCTCATAGTATGGAAGTGAAACAATGAATGGGTGAAACCGTTGAATGATGCTGCAATAAATACAATATTATAAATTAGTACCCTGTGAGTGAAATAATAGTGATTATGAATGATGTCGATGTGGCTTAGTGGTTTGGAAGGATTTTTTTTTTTTTTCTTTCCTGGGATGAGGTAGGTTGGTATATTGGGAATGATCGCTTGTGGGTGATGGGGTAACACGAGTCCGGGGGTGGGTTGGTAGGATTAACTTCCGGAATATGGTCTGGCGTGGATGGTTACATTTCCATTCCCCATCGGGGGCCGACAATGGTGCCAGTATTATCCTCTGACTCGTAAAAAACCTAGTCGGTTATACCAGTGGCGTCCGGCCGTGACTAAGGTAGTAATGGCATGAAATGTGCGATTGTGCGTGAAGGTTTTGTTTTTGTTTTTTTGTTCGTCACTATGCCAGGCTAGGCCTTTTGTGTTTCTTGTGTTCGTCTGGGCCGTAGCGTCCTAGTGATCTTATGATTGTGTTTGTGTGTGAGTCGCTTTGCTCGTAGAACCTCTTGTTCCTATCTTTGTATATTTCTTAGTAGTTGCCTGCTCTTCGTCATGGTGTGTAGGTTGACTGATCTGGTGTAACAGTTAGTCCCGGTGATCGTTCTAAGGATTTTGTTCTGAGTGGCCTGCAATTTCTTAAGTAGGTGTCCTGATGCGTAGCTCCAGGCTACGCAGTTGTATAGTATGATCGGTTGAGTGACTGCTCTGTAAATAATCAATTTTGTGTGTTTTGTTAACTGGTTTCCTTTTAATAGTGGATATAGCTGCACGAATCGGCCTATCACTATTTTGTTTGTTTGTTCTATGTGTTTTCTCCACGTTAATCTCTTATCTATTGTTGTGCCTAAATACTTGACGCATGTCTGTATGGGTATTTCTGTGTTAAATAAAATGAATGGAGCTGGTGGATTTTGTAGTCTTTTAGATATTATTAGTGCTGCTGATTTGTCTGGTTTTACTTTTATTCTCCATTTATGGAACCATTTCTGTAGTGTTACTAGATATCTTTGAATTCCTAAACTTGCAAAATGTATATTTATGTTTTGTGCGTAGACCATGGTATCGTCTGCAAACTGTCTTAACTCTGACTCTCGGGTTTGTCGATATATCTGATACGTAGATGTTGTAGAGGTGTGGTGATAGCGTGAAACCTTGGGGGACTCCAGCCTTTATTGGATGTTTCGGGGACATTTTACCCTTTATTGTTACCTATGAATGTTCTAAGACTAAGGTAGCTGGCGATCGTGTGTACGAACCAAGAGGGGAAGCCAAGTATGATTAATTTGTAAAGTAAGCCAATGTGCCATACTTTGTCAAAAGCCTTCTCTATATCTAGGAATATAGCGATTAGATATTGTTTTTCCTCGAAAGCCAGAGTGGCATCTTCTATTAGATTAACTAGTGGGTGGGTGGGTGGTGGAGTATTTATTTATGAAGATGAATTGAAGTTCTGGGATAATTTTTAAACTACTGGTGATTTGTTTAAGTCTTCTAAGGATATTTTTTTCAAATAGTTTGCTAAGCGTAGGGAGGAGACTGATAGGCCTTCTGTTTTGGGGAAACATCGGGTCTTTACCGGGTTTGGGTATCGTTATCACTTTCGCCAGTTTCCAGTCGTCCGGGAAATGACAGAGGTAGAGTAGTGTGTTTAGTATTGTCAACAGTATCTGTACTGCCCTTGGTGGTAAGTGTTGTACTACCTCGTTTGTGATGTCGTGTCCTGGAGCTTTTTTCCTGGGAAGTTCCTGTATAGTCGATGTAAGTTCTTCCAGTGTGATGTCGTCTGCCTGCGTGTCGTTTGGTTTGAACAAATATTCCCTCACTGATGCGGTGGCTTCCTTGGCGAAGTTTGATTTTTGTGGTTTTTGGTTGGGTGTGAACTGCTTATCTAGTGTGGTGGCTATGGCCTCCGCTTTCTCCGAGCTTCTGTAGGCCACGCCATTTTCCCCGCGTATGTCTGGTACTGTCATGATTCTTTTATCGCCCCTTAAATGTTTAGTAATTGTCCATGTTTTGCTAGTGTTGGTGGCCGCCTCTATGACATAAGTGTTCCATTTGTCTAACCTGATGCTTTTGACTGTTCTTCTAACCCGTGCTTTTAATCTATTGTAGGCTGCTCTGTGTTGGGGGGTTCTGAAAGTCTGCCAGTCCCTCCTGGCTTCTCTTTTTTCAGCTATGAGGAAATCTAGTTGTGGGTTATTCTTCCGGAGGTCGTGTGAGATTGGCTCCCTGGCTGTGCTCTGTTTGTAGGCCTGTTGTACGGTCGACGTGAACAAGTGAAGCGTTACTTCATCTTCTTCAGTGTCCTGAATGTGGTATACCTCCGGAAGTGTGTCTTCCACTGTTGTTTTGAAAGTGTCCCAATTACATGTTATTTGATTGTTTGTGAGCCCTTTTATCTCAATATCTGTGGTAATCATTATCTCGCAGAATATTGGGTTGTGGTCTGAATATAACTCATGCAATACCGTAAGGTCTTCTGGTGTGATAGCTATATCTGTTAGAACTACATCTATTATGTCTGGTTGCTGTAGGTAGTTTGAAGGGTAAAATGTTGGTTCGTTTGGTGCGATCACTAGGTAGTCGTTGTTGTCAGCGTGTTCGTTTAGTGCACGGCCGTTAGCAGTCGTCGTTCTATTGTTCCAGTTAGTGTGTTTACAGTTCAGGTCTTCTGCAAGTACTGTTTTTTCTGTCTGCGTAAGTTCGTCTAAGTGTGTCTGTAATGTCGCCTGCGGTGGTTTGTATATCGCCGTGAATAGAATACTCCCCCTTTTGGTGTTAACCTTAACTGTTGTAGCCTCTAGTGCTATCAAGTCTTTCAAATGGTGTTGATAATGTGAGAGGTTTCTTTTAATTAAGATAGGTGCCCCCCTCCGGTTTTATTTACTCTATTTGACCTGTAAATTTCTAAGCCGTAAAAATAGATATTCTTTGTTGGATTTAGGTGAGTTTCATTGATAAGAGCTATGTCTATTGCAAAAGTGTTGAGTAGATCTTCTAATTCTTTTGCTTGCTGGAGTATTCCATTCGCGTTCCACACAAAAACGCGCAGTGTGTCATTTGTCAATGTCATCCTTTTGTCCTTCATTCCGTGGTAAAATATTCAGTCAAACCTTCTATGACTATCATTAATTTGTCTTAAGTATATTTTGCCTGTCTTAGCTATGTAAGGTATGGTTTGAAATGGTTGATTAATTTAGTTATGTTCTGTTCTTTGAAAAAATTTAATAATTCCTTAATGTCGGAGTCTGTAGAGGTTTGTTCTTGAGTGGCTTGTTGTGTGGCCCTTGTTGACTGTCTCAAAACCTGGCTGTATTGCCAGCTTGTGGACTCGGGCTCAGATTGGCGCGTTTCTACCATTGTCTTGGGTCTTTGGGGAAGTGTCGGGAAGTCCCTACCTGTGGTTCGTGGGGCTGGGGGGATCAGTCTCTGCTGTGTAAGGGCTTCCTGCACATTGGTATTGTTTCCCAGTTCCTTGGCGTACGTTGTAATTTTCATGTAGTGTTGTGATCCCCTAGTCACTATTGGTGGTAATCGTAGTTTGGGTGTCTTTATTGGTGCATCAGTTTTAGTGGATTGCGTGTCGTCAGTCATACTGACTTCATTTTCATTTTCGACCCTTTTCAAGGAGTCAAACTGGTTTGAGGTTGGGATGGATTTTTTTGAATTTGTTTTTGTTCGGCTTTAAATTTTCTTTTCCTGGTGAGTTTGGAGGCCAGTGTAAATGTCTCTTGCCCGTCTTTGTCCGATTACATTTCGGTGTCGTCACTAGTCGATAGTTCCATGTGTGCTGATGTCATTTTTTCTCTGAGGGATTTTGAGGTCTGTGCTGCGGTGGCCATTTCGCGCAGCCCTGAAAAGGGCAGGCTAGTGGCCAGTGTGGAAGGGCTAGAATGCACCCCTCTGTGCAGTGCGGGTGGGATTTGAGTGTTGTGTGGTCTCCCAGAGGACGGACTCCGACTGCGAGGTATTGCTTCGCAGCCGGTTACGCTTTACGGCCTACCGTAGCTTTTTGATACCGTTAGGTATTCCCGCTACTAGCCACCGAAACGTCCGTCCCGAGTTTAGTTTAAGGAGTATGTGAATAGATTGCCCGGAGGGTGTGAGATTTCTGTCGGACAATTTGCTAAAGCTCTAGGTTAACCCCTGGAGCGCATAAGGGAGGCAGGACGAGACCTTGACCTTCCATCAGTCCCGAGAGCCTGTCCACCCCAGCTTTTATACTTTAGCACGTGAGCGGTTTTTAGCTAGGGCGGAAGGTCCCCGGGGAACAGTCACGGGTGGAAGAGGGAGCTAGCGGCATTGCCTTTATTTAACATTTAAATGTACAGAAAATTACAAAGGATCAACAGGAATGTTACCTAAAAATATGCCAGCGTCCAGTGCCTCCTGGTGGAGCTCTCGAAGGATGGCTCGGGAGGGTGCGTCCGCTGGATTCAGGTTGGATTCAATACAGAACACGTCCCATGTTGTATTTAGGAGCAGGTTCATTGTATACATTTGTAGAGTTCTTGGGATCATCCTGTTGAATATTAGGCTCTTACTGGAAAGTAAGGCGTAGCATTTTGTCGCATTATCCGTTCCTAGTCTGATGTGGGGGGGAGGGGGGGGGGGCTTTCTTTTTCCTCCCCGTGGAGGCTGAAAAAGCTGCCCCTNGTGGAGGGCTATAAAGCCGGCAATTACTTCGGCTTCATTGATCTCCGTGGCATTCTGGAAGCTTTGCACAATCGCGGCTGGGATCTCGGGGCTGTATGTAGCCATTGTCCAAGGGGTCGCATCAGAGAAGATCGTCGTCGGGGTGATATTATCGCGTGGCCGTTTCCAGGAGCAGGTCGTCCACCTGGGAATAGATAGCAGCTTCTGGGCAATGGCAGGACACCTATGGTAGATATGGGCTGTTACGTAAGCTGGACACCTGAGGTTGAATCCTACCCAGCTCACGTAACCGGTGATCCTAAGGACGTCCTTGTCCGACCATCTTTTGAGATGGCGGAGAAGTGTCCAGGCTCATTCGTGTGCTGTAGGTGTTAGGGAGGGACGTGGGTGAGTATTCTTAATGTGAAATCCCAAGTAGATTAGGTTATTCTCTGGTTTGGTTGAAGATTTCTCTGGATTCGGTGTCAGGCCAAGCGCCGTTAGCAACTCGGGTACGTGTTCAAGTTCCCCGAGATCCGGGAAAAAGGACAGAAAATCGTCCGGGTAAATAATTGTCTTTGTTGACTGCAATACTTCCTCGATTGGCCGTGCTGCGTCTGTTGTGACCCTTTGAAATATCGCTGGATATAGGGCGTGGCCCATAGGTAAACGTGTGGTCCGGTATTTTTGGCCTTTGTTATATACTCCAAGGTCTTGTCCACTACGGGTGTTGATTGGGACTTGGTAGAAGCCCGATTTTAAGTCCAGCTTCTATAAGAAGCATCCCTCGGGTATCCTAGTGAGGGCTCGCCCAGCGCTAAGTAGAGAGAAGTTCGGTGTGTGTGTGTGTGTGTGTGCGTGCGTGTGTGTGTGCCGTCCATGGAGAGATGTCCTGGATAACACGTATCTTCCGATTCGCCTTAGGAATTAAAAACAGGGGGAAGGCGTTTCGGACTGCTTCGTCTTCAATTAGTAGTCCTGTCCTATTCCAGTCTTCGATTAAGGTGTCCATATTGGGGTTTACTCTAGTGTGTATAAAGGTGAATGGAGCATCGGATGGTTTTGGTATGTCCGCGCCGTCTCTTAGGTACTCGAATCGCCTCTTGTTATTCCACATCAGCGGTCGAATGAGTTTGACTATAGGGCTAGTGTAGGTACAATCTTCAAGCCGTACGAAGTCTGCTCCTTCTTCCATTAACATGTCCTGCAGTCCTGTGCCAATGTTGGGGAAGGGTGAAATGCCGTCTGGTTCCCCTATTGATATTTCGTAATCGTTTAATTTGTCTGATGGCGTGAAGTCCCTTTTAACTCTCGGTCGTGTCCGTGGCTTAGGCTGGGCCGGCAGTGATAAGGGTTCTTATTAGTCCTCAACTTCAATGCCTAGGGTGGCAACCAATTCCTCGAGAGTGTTATATTCTTCGACCGTTGCGATGTTATTTTCAGCTTCTTGACACTATTCCTGCAACGCATCGATTTCTGGGAGCGGGAATCCCCTAGTGTCTGTGACTTGTTCTTCAAGGTTGCCATCAGCATAGTGATCGTCGATGCGTGATGCGTTTTCATCCCAGACGCCCAACTCTTTCTGTGAGATGGATATGAGCTCCGCGGTGTCTAGGAATCCGAATCCTCTGCCGTGATTTCTTCTGGCAGAACTTCTTCGATCCATTGGAAATCCTCGTGTATGTATGTATGTATATATATATATATATATACACACACACGAGGAGTTCCAATATATATATAATTAGCAAACTGGCTAAGAATTATGCACATAACGCCAGTGTTCCTGCTCCAGGCAAACGTGCACCCGTTACTACCAAACACATATTTCTGACCCACATGGCTGATAAGTTCAGTAAACAAGATTTTTTTTATTAATAAGATGCACGAGTATAAAAAAGAGATACACCTCTCCGTGAAAATGGTTTCTTTGAGACTCGATAACCCACCAATATAAAATATAAAAATTAATAACAAATAAAAAAATTCCAAGCTACAAAACTGCACTTTGAAAATAGCTTTAACATTTCAGAATAACATCTTGATGGCAGTCTAACTCCTCCTTCGCACATCCATGGCGAACAAAAAGTCAAAACGAATAAAAAGGATGCGTCCTGCCTTCAGCTCGTATTAATTGACGTTCGAATGCCCTTCAGCATTTTATTTTTCCGAATTCTTGACACATCCTCCTTTCCTCTTTTTTTCTGCCTCGCCATCTTGCCACTCCATTTATCTTGTCAACCCTTTCAGTTCCCTGGTTCAGAACGCCAAGTGGGCCGTGCTTGTCGTCATCTTGAGCTGCTTCCAAACAACTTTTTTCCCGTAGATAAATTGTATTGGCCATTTACAATTATTCGAGGGTTTATCCACTAGCCAAGCTGAAAAATGATGAAATAAATTTCTTCCCATGATGTTCAAACATCCAAGCTCTTTGTTGGTAGACGATTTCGGAGGTAATTTGCAGCATTAACTGCCTCAGTCCAAAAGGAATCCGGCAAATTTGCTTCCATCAGAAGGCACCTAGGGATGTCAAGAAGAGAGCTATTTTTTCTTTCCACTGTGCCCTTTTGCTCCGGGTTGTATGGGGCAGTCAACCTCCTAGTGCCCTTGCCTTTTCAAATATTCGTCAAACTTCTTGTTAGTGTATTCTCCACCGTTGTCGGGCTGCAAGCACTTGTAGTTTTATCCTTTTTTTCCAACAAAGGCTGTGTACTCAATAGTAGCTTTGAGTACTTCAGCCTTTGACCTTAAGAATTGCATATCGCACCATCTGGTGCTGTCGTCGAAAATTTTTACAAACTACTTCGCTCCTTCCATGTCCTCAGGGGTCAGTATACATCTGAGTGTATCACATCCAAGACGGCTGAGTGACGGTTAAATTTCCCCCCATATACAAATGTCATAGTTTAACTTTCTTGCTGAATCCGCCGCACAACTCCCTTCACGACACCCTTACAAACGGCGCCCGCGATGTCCTTCGCATTGGTGTGGCCCAGGTGTCTGTGTAACAAATCGAACTGAACTTTGTTTTAATTCGGGTGTGAACTTACGCACGTGGTACAAATCGTTGACTCTGACAGCACTTAGTACAGTATTCCCGTTCGAGTCTTGTATAATGGCACCGTCTTTTTGAAACCAAACATCGAATCCACGATCCGTTATCTTATTGACCGACAACAGGTTCGTTCTCAAGTCCGGTACATACATTTCCTGGTCTAGCGTCACGTTCCTTTTGTAACCGAATACATTCGATACAAACTGTGCTTTGCCTTCGCCTGCCTTGTCAGCTGTCGCGCTGTCCGCGAGATTTAGCGCACTGTACCCGGTGTAATGCATTTCGCGAAAAAGTTTTGTCTCATTGCACAAGTGCGTTGTCGCGCCGCTGTCCAAATACCACTTCCAGTTTAGATCGTTCGACTTGCATGCCGAAACATTTAAACACGTTATCCGCATATTTCGCACTTTCTTTTTTGTCCTTGCTTTGACACTCTCGTTCGCCTTTTGCTAAACATCGAATTACGTGCGCGCCCCTCTGTTTTTCGGAGTCAATTTTGCTCACTTCTGGTTCGTTTTTCCGATTGCGCCAGCCGCAATTTTTCTTTGCAAGCATGGCAGCCGATGACGAGTATCACTTTCTTTAATGATTTTAATGTGAAGCGCAGCTGGCATCAGCAATTCGTCACGCGATTCAATGGCGCACCGAAAGTTCTCAAAACTAGCGGGTAAGCTGTAGATTAATAAAATCGTCAACAAGTCCGGGTTTATCGCGACTTCCATGTTCAATGTGTCTATGAAGTCCGAAAAACTTTTAAGATGCGTGCGCACATCACTAATGTCCGCCATTTTTTGTACTACAAGGTCGTACCTTCTACCCCTTCAGAGCCTTCAGCAGGGTATGTTCCATAAGTTGTCCGTGCTCATATGCGAGTAGTACAGAAGGTCTTCTCTCTTCACAATTAATTTAATTTCTGTATTGTTCTTTGTATTATTCAATATGTACAGTAAGCTACATATAGTATTAACTCATTAGTTATAATTATCCTGCATACAATAGTGTATATTGCAGTAATTAAATTGTTGTAGTTAGTATTGAAAGTATAAAGGTTCATATAGATTAAAATGTGCTCAAGAAGTATGATTTAAAAATAATAAAAAATAAATTCCAAATAAGAACCCCCAGAAGTTATCTATTATCAAGAAATTACACTGTATTTATCAGTAAAAGAATACCACTTGTTTTTATTTTTACTTTTTCTAATGAAACTTATTGAGAAAAATTGTTACTTAATTAAAACCATTCTAGTTTCAGTATTAATTTCTGCACTCATTATATTCATAAGCCTGGTCAATTAAACTTGCCAGACAACAGAATGAAAATAAAACAAAAATATTAGTCACATAATCCAGTTCAAAGTTAAACTGTGGCGATCAAGGGGATCTGCAATGCTTGCAGCTCCAATCCTATGTTAGTGCTTGGGCACTTTCCCTGCTCCCACATTCCACCAGCACACAAGGAGTTCAGATAAAGATGCAGCGCTCGACACCTAGCCTCATGAAAACCTTTTATCACACACATCTCGGTTACTGTCTGTCAAAATTCCAAAATCTTAAAAATGTTGGAAATATTATATTCGAAGTTGTATTATTAACAGTATAAAAATAAAATAGAATGCCCATAGAATTATGGGGGTTTTACAGCTCTTGTGGGTGAGCCGCCACTGTTAGATGACTATTTCTGAAAGGTTGTCATCCTTACACATTGTGAATGATCTTTGTAACAACATATATAAATTTTGTGACAATTGGTAATTTTCACATTTATATGATCATATATCCTCATCCCAGATAAAAATCCTGTTCAGATGGTGATTTAAATGATACCATAGACAATAAACAGAAAGTTACCAAACATTTAACTCAAAAATATACTCATCAGGTAGTTGTCATAAAATTAAGGAGGAAATTTTGATAGACAATTTGGTATATTTTTTAGATAAGTAGCCTATTACAGAACCATTGTGTTTATCATAGTTTATCAACTTAGTCATTAAATTCCACCATTATATGGGGAAGAAGACTAGACAATACCAAATGGAAGCAATGTCAACTAAAGGAATGTAAATAAAGGCAGTCATATATTGTTGTTTACTATTTTAATGAAACTTTGGCGAACATAATTACACAGTAGATAAGCCAGTGTTGGCAAGGCTAGACTACTATGTGATGTAATAATATCTGAGAGTTGTTAGTGAATGTTGACAAAGGGGCACCAAGGCATTGAAACTATGCGGGACAAAGATGATAAAGATATTCATGCCCAGACTTTTGGGGAACTAAATCAAATGTTGCAACAGTGACGGATTGATTAGTTAAGGACACAGATTGGCATAGAAGATCTGCAATGTGAGGAAAGTCCATCACTGATATAGTTTGAGCTCAACCATTCATCTTAAAGGAAGTAGGTATTTCAAGACCCACTTGACTGGCGCTTCAAAATATTGGGTATTATATGCAATACACCCACTTCACACCTTGGTCAAGGCGGAAGCAACAATGCTGGATTATCAGATAATGTGTCTGATCTGTAAACAGAGATTCATATAGTCGTGACACAGAATATGCTTGAAGCAATGTGGAGTGCAGATAAAATAGAATGGGTTTGGGCATTAGATCATGAACTAAGCTACACTGATTGTAGCACTTAATAAAATTAATGACAGTGGCACTCCTGAACACCTCAGCCGTCCTTTTTCTGACTAGGTCAATTAGGGTGTCCAATGACATGGAAATGTCAGGGAATTTGCTTGATCAAGTAAAAGTCTGGGAATTTTTTCAAATTTCTGGAATGTTTGCATATTAGCTAGAAAAAAATAAGCAACTTTTATTTATAGAAGTCAAAATTGTAGCAATTATTGCTCCAAGTAAACAGAATGGGGCCAGTCAAGCATAAACAATCACTTACCCAATATCACCGACCTGGATAAACAACTCGAACAACAACAAACATCCGACTACAGTAGACACACGCAGGCAACTGACAACACTGAGCCTAGTGCCGCATCTCGCCGCTAGAGACCACCAGCACCACTACCATGAAGAAAAGAAAAAGACGAGATGGAGATAGAGACTCCCAGACTTTTCCAGATTAAATTAGAATGTTCCTCTGCCATGCGCGCTCCCTTCCTTTTGTGCCTCTCCTGTTCGACGAGTGTGTACCATATAAAAGACCATCCGTCGAAAAAGAGCTCACACTTGGACGTGGCTAGGACCATGTAGGACTAAGCGTCGGCGTATCGGACATATTAAGATAATGTAAGGATAAATTCATTTTCGGCTTAAATGTATATTACTGGAACTTTTCAAAATTCTTTTTTAGTCTTTATCTATCAAATTTAATTATAAATTATTTGCATAAAACTTCGACTTGATTTATTTTAAATGAGAGTATTGTTAGGTCAGAAATTATCTGTGTTATTGATATTAGGCATTATGCGCGAACTTTATGCTTAACAAATTAACCTTAATATTTTTTGTAGTATTTTGGTTGGATGAATACTGTAAATATGAAAATAGGAGAGTGTTATTAGATCAGAACTTGTAAATATTATCTATAATGCTTTAATGTTATACATTTCAAAATTAACTTTATTTGGTCTAAATTGCGAATGGTGTTGCATCTTGGGGGTGGCAACATTAAGGTGGGAAAGGGTAGCAATAGGATACCGAGATCTTCAGGATTAGTAGAAGGGAATATTGCACTGGAGTATTGTATATATCAACTTAACTTTATATTTTGTTAACTAGGTTCTCGATTGTAACTTTTATGATGGCGCTGTTAATCTCTTTGTGTCAAAAGAAGTAATGCAAGCCTAAAAAAAAAAAAAGGAATAAGGTTAGGGAATATCCTGGATATTTATAATTGTACTATAATCCTTGTTTATGACATATGTAAAGGTTATTTTGAATTCTGCAATAAGGTTTTTAGCGTACTTGTTAAATGGTAGTGACACTAGGTATATTTTATGGGACTACAACTTTTATGTTGCCTTTTTGCAACAGGTACATAAATATGTTAGTTAGGAGAGATCATCTATTGTATTATGTATGATTATATTCAAGTCTATTAATGTTATGCGTTAATCTTTATACTTTCGTAATATATTTAGGGTACATAATAATAAATAACCTAACGATTAGAAGGAAAAGAGTCAATATTTGTGGAACAATATTTTTATTGGATAGTATTTATTTATGTTGATGATATTTTGTCACTCACGACACCGATATATACAAAGAACTATTTAATGCTCTTTAATTATATGCTTGTTATTTAATAAAGTTTGGCATAAAATGAAATCTAAAAGATTCTAAGACTTGAAATTATTCTATTGCACAGTTACGCCATATTATCCCTATGTGTGAAAAAGCACAATGTCCAACAAACCCCTTTGTTTAATATATATTATTATGTTATACAACCTGTGAAGGTGGGCCGTAGTTTCCCGCTACTCAAAATAGTGAGATGCGTGCGCTGGGGACATGTTGAATGTCCAGCATTTTATAACTCACAATTTTAGGATATTCACTTTACGCGCTCCTATTTATTTTTATTTAATTATTTCTTTAACTG
The DNA here is from genome assembly GCA_901482245.1 of Timema douglasi. Lineage (NCBI taxonomy): Eukaryota > Metazoa > Arthropoda > Insecta > Phasmatodea > Timematidae > Timema > Timema douglasi. Next base: position 39,433 of record CABEEJ010001504.1, read on the forward strand.
TAGGTTTTGTTTATTGTTAGGTATTATATCCCTCTATATCTATAGAGTTTGGATTACAAAATAACATTTATCTTCCATCATATGCAAACCTTTTTTTAACCAAATTGATCACTCTCAATTCTCGATGTCGACATGTGATTTTCATGGCATATTTCCACCCCTCTATAACGTGTCGTCAGTCAAAATTGAGTCAAAGTAATGTAAATGTGTGAGAATTCAAATATATTATAGAATGAAGAACTTAAAAGGAAAATCTTTCACAATCTTTCTAAACTATACTGGTACACATTGGATATTTTAATTTCTCAATATAATCTCACTGAAATCTAACTTATATCACACATACCCAATAGCCCATCACTCAAGGCCAAAATTTTTAAGCTCTTCATAGAATGACACAATGAGTGTGGAAAAATAATAATAATAATAATAAGAAGAAGATTATTAAATGTAGCAAAAACCTTGCACTTCGCTCCAATCTCCATGGCTCAGTTGCACCCGGTTAATGACTGCTTGACATCATCGTATCCACATCGCTTAGACATTCCCTGCGCCAGACTAGTTCAGTACTTACTCATCATACAAAATAAACGGTTGTATGGTTGTTTTTATGGTGTTTTAGAGTGCCTGGATTAATTATGGAGCAGGCATTTGCTCATGGTCAGTCAGACAACTTGTCTAAAATAGATTCACTCATGATGGCAAGTTGCTATACCTCGAGGTGCTGGCCTTATTTGCTTTTGACAAGCTTTTATTATTCACACTTGTTTTCAGTGACAGCTGTCTACTCTGGGTTACGAAAGCAGTGATTGTTATCAACAAAATAACTGTTGTCATTATTATGATACAAAGGTGGCCTCTAGTTGTGGTCTCATTTACTTAGTTCTCATGTTTAAATAAAGAATACTTGATAAAGAGCTGCTACTTGTTTGGCAGCTCAGTTTCCCAGCTCAGTTTCCCAAAACAGAATCATAATTACAATAATATCAAATAGGAGTTTTCACATTTATCTAAGAATATCTGTTTAAGGTTATCACATATGTATAACAAACTCCAACGTTTAATTAAAAGGTTTGAACCGTCCTTAGCAACATCTAACATAATAGTAGGTCCAAACCACAAATTTAAAAAAAAGGCAATAGGAGTGAGCAGTTGGAGTTCTTGTTTTTTGAATATCTGAGATTGACCTTCAAAACCCAGAGCACGCAACTCACACCAGTTGTGGGAATAATATAATGACGGTTGCCCTCAAGGGAAATTAAATATATAAATATGTACCCAAATTAAAGATATACCAAAACACACAAAACCTAAGGGTATTATTTCTATTTTTAGCATTGAAAAGACTTGGAGTAGCTTTGTTGATATTTATTTTAAAATATCATAATTAAATATATAAGTATAAGCATTATCATTTGAATAAGTTTGAACAATATATATAGATATTAAAAATTATTAAGATAGCCGTAGAGTTGGTGAAAAAATTTTCATTATGAATTAGAATGCTTGAAACAAAAACAATATCATAGTTAAATACGGCTTTAACTCAAAACAATTACATTAGAAAAGAACAATAATACCTAAATCAATTATTTTTGCACCTAACCAGTTTGTAAAGGTATGTTATCTTCGTCAAAACAAAATATCCATTACAAAATTCATATCTATCTTCATAAGTTACAACATGAGTCCTCAAAAATTCCCTCATTATTCCTTACACTTCTATACATATTCCCATTATACACTAAGATCATACAAAATCATAGGGCCAATAGACATTCCCCAGAATAAACACTTTAACTACAGGTGAAATTTGTCTATGTTTTCTTTTTTATAACTGTCAAAAATCTTCGTTAAATAAAACTTAAGTCACAAAATTACCAATAAAAACCATCATAATAATATCTCTTCAGTCTCACAATTAGGTCGAGAGATATCTCTACAAAATAATCAATAGTCTCAAAAATAAATAAAGTATCAATATCCACATAGATGAATTATCTATTGATTTCCATGAAGTATCGAGATCCATACAAATTCAATGACCCAAAATTTAACACTGATCAAAATCTACATGTATCATAAGTCCCTCATTACAAAGTTAATATTATGAAGCCGAAAGAGAATTTTGAAAAGTTAAAAGGTAAATAAAAATTACTAACCAGAAAAAACATTAAGTTGAAAAAGAATTTAGATCTTACATTTTAACAATCCCAAAGATTTAGCTTCCAATACCTTTGTCCAAGCTAAATCCAAGAGTGGCCATACATAACCTCGCCGGACATATATATACAAACCCCCAGAGAACATTGGAGAATGGGATAAAAGGAGGGGGTAAACATATGGATCACCAAGGGGGGGACACACATGACAACAGAAACCTCTACCATATACTCCAAACATCCTGACTCTTGGAGAACGTGGAAGAACAACATCGGCAAAGATTTATCTGATTAGCAAACCCTTCCTTCACCTCTGACAAGTTATCTTGTGAATATGAGGAATGCCAGGCCTCCACCGTGGTTCGGATTCCACGTTAAACTGTAGGTCCTTCATTTCATCTCACAATCAAATCACCCTACCATTACACATTAGCGTAAGTGCGTATAACCCAAACGGGTAGTAAGACGTGGGGCTAATAATAATAATAATAATAATAATAATAATAATAATAATAACTCTTCGCATCTTAAGCTCTTTGGACTGTTGTGTGGCGTGCTCTGATGGTCGCCGATCGAAATTTGAGAGCAGCGGCTAGTTTTACTTGCGGTGTGCTTATACTCAGTAATGTTTATGTTTTCTTCTCGACTCGTAGTTCTATTCGCAGGGCCGGTGAAACAGGGTAAGCTGTATACATTTTTCTTAGTCGATTCTTCTAGGATCGTAGAACAATGCTACAGGCTTTTTTTTATTTTTTTATTATATTTTAACAATATGTTACAGGCCCTATCCGAGCAGCAACTAAAAGTCCCACCTCATTATAGATTGATTAACTATGTTAAAATTTTATCAGGCTACTTTTCAAGCTTATCCAAGACAGAGACTGATGTACCAGATTGCTAGGTTTCAGAAATTATATTTCAAAACAATTGATTATTGACTGACCATTTGGGTGTGTAGCTCTAAAGGCTATAGGAAAACGTTCAATTACTTTGCTTAAAGGTGGCCAAACTATGAACTCCCTTAAATATGTTGACGCCAATGGAACGGTGCTCCAGAAGATTTGTCCTACACTAACTGATGATCTTTCAAACTGCATAGATAATATGTTAAAAGGTTCATTTAGATAAAGTTTTTCCAGCATGAGAATAATATCAGTTATTTGGACTTCTTGTCTGAAAGTATTTTCTAACAGAAATATAAATCTTTTGGGATGGCTAAATAAAGTTTGGGGTCTTTTTCAATTGACATCATGGTTCCTTTTAACATACACGATTTAAATTCATCATCTGCATCTTAATACTTCTCATCTACGTCCTCATATTCAGACACATCGTCTTCATATTCTGAAGTACAGTGGAGCGTCGTTAATCCGGATTGATCGGGACCGGGACCCATTCGGATTACTGAACTGTCTGGATTTTCAAATGTGCTTTCAATAATTGTATACATACGTAATGTATTGACTAGAGGATACATGACGCTCGTGAGTCTACTGTATTGCAAAATAGAGGTTGAAGGGTTCGAAAAATACAGTACACAAAATATTTTAATAAAGTATATTGAATAAGAACATGTACATTATCTAATTTAGATTAGTAACTCTACAATACTTTTTAGAGAAAAAACACAAGAATCTACAGTAATTAATGGAAACTTAATGGGTAAAAATGTCCTTAATTGTTTTTTGTACAAGACTTGACATACATTTCTTTGCAGCCATGTCTCTCAGTCTTTTAAGAAGTACAAGTTGTGGTGCTGTCCCCTCAGGTTACCTCTCTAACCAGTTCATAGCTGTCTGGAATGCTTCATAGGCGTCTGAGTGTGAAGGAACGGCAGCTTCTTCAGCATCTATTTCTTCATCGCCTTCACTCTCTCTTACATTGCTTCCATTATCATTGTCCTCAATTACCTGATGAACTATTTCGTCATCATTCAAATGCTGATAACCAGGGTCATTGCCATCACTTTCAAAACATTCCCTTGCATCAAGTTCATCACACTGTTCAAATCCAGGCAATGTCTGGAATAGAGCCACAACTTCGGCGTCAGTAGGAGTGTTGGCGTCTGATGGAGTTTGAGAGTTTGCCTCATCTTGTCGTGGTTTCGGGGATTGGCCACAATTTTTTCCGGGCATTTTTTAAGTTGTCGTCAGTGAGAGATCCTCAGGCATCTGCTGCCATGTCAATGGCGTCCTTTAGGCTGAGGTTTTTCACAAACTGCAGCAAACTTTCTTTGTCTCTTTCAGCTAGCAAGAGCCGACAAAGCATCTGTTTTCTATAAATTCTTTTCATTTTTTCTATGACCCCCTGGTCCATCGGTTGTAGTATGGAGGTTACATTTGGAGGAAGGAACATGACTTGAATATTATCGTCTATTTTGTTCAAGACATCAAGGCCGGGGTGAGTTGGGGCATTGTCAATGATGAGGACCACACTTGCCTTCTTTTTTTTGTTTTGTTTCCTATGTTTTTTAACACTGGTAATGAGAATATCTTTGTACCATTCGGTAAAAATTGCTGCATCCATCCATTGGTTTTTTTGTGAACTGTAAATTACAGGTAAGGTTTTAATGTTTTTAAAAAATCGTGGCTTTTTACTTTTTCCGATAACCAACAGATCCAAAGCGTGAGAACCACTTGCGTTAGCACAAACTATTGCTGTCACTCTTTCCTTTGTGACCTTGGAGCCAGTAGCGGATTTTTCTCTACGAGAAGCCAATGACTTCCGGGGTAAGGAATGCCAATTTAGCCCAGTTTCGTCAGCGTTGTAAACATCTCTTGTTTAGCCCTCCTCAATTGTCATGCTAACAAATGTTTCCCTAAATATCATTGCGGCAGCATTATCAGCAGATAATATTTCACCTTGGACATCCAGTTCTCTAATCCCATGCCTCATTTTAAAATTCTTCAGCCAACCCAAACTAGCTTTGAAATCTGTAGGCCCGCCAAGTTTTTCATTCATCTGGATCGCCTTTTCACAAATGAGTGGACCAGAAATAGGCTCACCTAAACTTCTCCTCTGCGTAAACCAAATGTACATAGCATCTTCCAATGCACTGTTCTTTGCCGTTCTTGTGGTTTTTCTTTTCTGTGAACCTTCTTCGGAATCTAGTTTTGAAGCAAAATGTTGCAAACTGTCTTTCTTTGCTTTAATGTCACTAATGGTTAAAGTTCTTACACCATATATTTTAGCGAGAGATGCACCACTTTCCCCTTTAGACAGTCTTCGTAGAATTTCTAACACATCCTCTATAGATAAAAATTTATGTTTCCTTTTATTTGATAATGATGACATGATTAACAAAGTAAATATATGTACCATTTTAACTCACACACTAAAACGTCACAAGGCAACTATACGACAAAGGTTTCACCACTGCTGTAATGTTTGTAAATGATAGCACAGAACTGAGCCAAGCATGTGACCAAGGAGAGGTGACTGGCTAGGTCGTTGAACTCTCAACTACCTCCCCTACCTGTTCTCACCACCGATCCAGATTTGCGATGCTCTGAATTTTTGACGTCTGGATTTCTGACTTTCTACTGTATCTTCTTTGGAGGAATTAGGATCATAATCTGTCACATTGTTTAACAGATTTGTATTAATAGGATAAGTTTTAGCATGTGGAACCTTTGGTTTTATTGGAGAGCAAGCAGTAGTCATAACAGAATTTACATATAAAGTTGGTGTGCATTTTCTTCGACACTGAAAAATACTTAATTCTCACTTGGATTTTCTTTTATCACTGGTATCATTACTTTCAGAAGACGTTTCGGTTTCAGATATATCAATAGGATTGATTTCAATATTTGGACTTCCACAATCAACCCATTCCATATCTGGTGCAGTTGAAGTATATTGATAGTTTGGGATTATTTAATGACTCTTGAATTAGACTTGAGTGACATCTTTTTGCTGCAGCACTTCTTTAGGGTTTAGCTTTCACTGAATGTTGACAGTTAAAAAACTATATTTCTACTTAACAGATAGCTAATTATTTATTTAAATCAACATACCTCAAAATGGTCTTCACAGCAATGACGCATACTTATGCTGGATAAGGGTTTATTCTATTCCGAGTCTAATTTTATAGAACTACACCACATTTTTTTAATATTTACCCTTTTAGGCATACTAATGAACACTTTATTTGATTTAGTGGTCAATGTATTTGTACACTGAGACACTTTATGGTATTTATACACTGTACTTTGGGAAGACATTTTTATAATACTACCAAATATTGTGATTTTACAGTGCTACACATACTGTTACCTTGCAAGGAAAAAAAGAATCCGTGGCCATTTTTATAGATCTTTTAAAACTAATTGTGAAGCCATTTTAAGTGCTAAAGAAAAAATTTAAATGACATTATTTAAGTTTAAACTTGTTTAATTAAAAGTCAAATATTTAAATACAGTTTCCAAGCTCATTTCAGAATGTGCATGTGTCTAAAATTATTATAAAAAGTTGCGGTCTTAACAAAATAAAATAGGGTACTAAGTTACTCAACAAAAATAGTGTCAACCTTTGCAAATAGCAAGTTATTACTAGTTTATTAAAGAATATATTGGATATTGGAAATGGTATGTAGGGAAGATGGAAACACTGCAGGAATCCACTGTTAAAAGTGAGTTGTTTAAAAAGTGAACCTTTGGAAGTGCTTTCATTACTGAGCATTGACTCTAGCTAATTCCAGTGTTAAGGGACTCAACCTGGCTCAAAGAGTGCAGTGAAACTTCTGTAAGGCTGAGGGTCTGTCTGATACTTGTCTGTGTACTTGAGTGAAAAAGGATTAAAGGAGAGTCTATTATTTAGATTCAAGTTCGCTTAACTATACATTTAACAATTACTATTATTCATATTCCACACCTTTTCCTTTTCTCTCTAATGTACTTTATTAACTTGACTATAAATTATTTATATGCATTTTTCTTTTGACTGCTATATTTTTACATGTAATCCAAGGAGGAAGCTGACCTGATTGAAGATGTAAATAATCAAGTGCAGTTCTATGATCCGTGCGTCGGAACAATGAGGTCGATTCCAAATGTCTTCACTTCTAAGGACAAACCCAAGGTATTCAGACAATTCTGAAGCAATTCAAACATTACTCTATAATATATATCAATAAGTTTGTTTGTTGATGAAGTAAGCTTCTTTTTTTAAAACAAGGGAAATTACCTGCATGTGTGTCTGCATGGTCCAACGCATCACTCTTTGTTGGGTTTCCCTAAATGGTCTCCCACTCTCCTTCTGTGCAAATGGGGGTACATTTCCTTTAATATCATATCTTCTTATTCTCTTAGCGTAATTAAAGTATGGATAGAGCCCTATTGGGTACTGAGACGCAGAGAAAAAAAAAATACAACTCCTGAACTTTATTTCTTCTATAAATAGTTGATTTATACAAAATTTAAAGCTGACATTTTTTATAAATGTATCCAATAATAACCGAAAAATTCCAATCAATAGCATATACTGTTATTTAAATTACTTGCTTATGACTGTCATATTTGTTGTATTTTCCATATTAAGTTTGATAAGTTTGGCTTATGGCGTTATTGTGTAAGATATAAAACACTTATTCTTCTTCACTCATTTTCACAAATTTATTAAGCTTAGCTCTTACCTAGCCTTACCTCAACCATTAGCAGAAAAACAATTACAACAGTCACTCTGTTAATATTGTTAATCAGCTGCAGCCCATATATCATTGAAGTTAGCAGACATTTAGCAAATGGTGCATCTCATTCCCACTAATATTAGATTTTATAAGAACCTCCTTGTTACTTAAGGAGAATTTAGGGTGATGTAGATGGCTTCAATGGAAGTCTGGATTTTGATATCCAAACCAAGTTATAAGTATTAAGGGTGTTTATCTATGCTCTATACTTGTTCATGGTACTAAATGGCATCATAAATAAATACGCTATCATACTTATTATTAGCATATGTATGTTTGTATAGTAATCCGACACCTTAGTTCAGTCAATGGCTTGTTTGCTTACTGAGCTAAGGCTCCCAGGTTCGATTCCCGGCATGGCTGAAAAAATTATCATTGATGAAATATGGTTTTATCCTTTCAGATAGGTAAATTAATGGCCGGGGACTGGATGTTATGCCTGTCCTAGTCTTAAGTTATATTATAAGGTGTATGAAGCCAAGACAGGCCTAGCAAGCTGGTAGTGGAAAATATATACCTTGAATAAAATAATGATCTAGGCCACAGGCTGTAAACAGTGATGGATGTAGTAGTAGATGTTTGTATAATACATTTTAAAAAGATGTCCACAGGAAGTTAATACCGCACAATACTTTCTATGATAAATGTGTTTAAAAATTGTGTATTTTATCAATGTCAATTAGTAAATTGTAATGCAATTCATTTTTAATCATTTTTTTTAAAATTTATGTTATTTTAATTATTATTTTTTATTTAATTTGCTAAACTTGCTGTGTTCTATGTTTTCCTATTAGAAAGTTTCGAATGTTTTGTATGCTCATTAGCTTAGATGTATTGTTCTGCTTTAATAGACCAAATGCCATCTGAGGCACACAGTCTTATTTTTGAACAGCATAATTTGGCTTAGTTCAAGAAAGTATAAATACATTAAGAACTAGATTTATTTTAAAGCTTAAATTAATCAAAATATTTGTTATAAATTAATCAAAACATATTGTGACTCCACCATTTAAATATTTGAATTAGTAAAAAAATATAAGAACAATATTCATCTTCTTGGACACTATTAATTGTCTATTGGTCTCTTTATGCAATTTTTTTATTAGTATTATTATTTAGCACCGCATCTTACTACCCATTCGGATTTTACACTTTAAGTACTAATTACGCTCATGGATTAAGAATTAGGAAGGTTGAATTATACGAAGTGAACCCACATTAGCGTGGGGGGAGAGTGGAAAACCATTTAGGAAAAACCACCCCCAGTTCAGCCGACCAAGATTTGAACCTCGATCTCCCCGTCCTCAGCAGTCGAGCTCAACACGACTAGCGCGTTAGCCAACTATGCCACCGAGGCGGGTTTTATGCAATTGTTAATATAAAATTAAACCACGATGAAATACAAATCATTTTATACGGTAGATTCAAAATAAGAGGTAAGTAAATGATGGGAATTAAAATAAATTAATTTATTCTCTCTATGGTTTTTACTAAAAAAAATAAAGCATAATTACACTTCCATTTGTTTTCAGCAGATTGAAATGTTTGTTATTTTAAACACCAAAGGTAATGAAAACTGTAAATATTATCTTCTCAACCTAATAATAATAATACAACTTGACTCTAGTTCATGTTTTAAAAAATACACTTTCTTTTAATTTCTTACTCTATGACAGGGGTCAGCAACTAGTTAATCGCAATCGACCAATCGATCTTGTGGCAATTTTCATTCAAAGGCTTAAGTAAACTAGGTTGTCATTAAAAGTCGATCTTTGAATCCTCTAAATTCTTAAATACATTAGTACTTTGAAACAATAGTTTGGTGTGACCAAAATAAATGTTACCGGTAATAATCTATATATATTTTTTAAATTAAGTAGTTTATTATGAAAATATACATATTATTTACGCTGGATTTTTTCTCGAAGGGTAGAGGAAGGTTTTTTTTAAAGTACTAAACATAAGATATATAAACAAAAGAAAAATCAAAGTGTAGTTGTGAAATGATTGATGATAGCGGACCTTTGATAGATTTGTTAGTTAACCAGGGCCCAAAAAGATTTCTGAGCCTGCTTTATGGCTTTAGGAACTCGAAAGTTCATTACCAAACTTAAGTATGCTACCTATTTATACCCAGTCCACCTCATTACACTATATCTCTTTCAGGTCCATTCTAATGCTATCCTCCCATCTGAGTCTATGTCACAGACAAAGAAATAACAGATGAGTAGCCTTACGGGAGATTTGTTGCGCCCCTCGAGTCAAGTAGAACTTGAAATATCCAGTGATAACAGCGCTTCCAAGTTAGAATTCTTTAAAACAACTCACTTTCAAAATGTTCCTCGTGATAAAGACAAGCTGAGAGTTAAGAGCTGCTGTCTCTCCGAGTACAATAGTCCAGGTAGCGGTAATCCCTTACCCCGCATCACCCTCCTTTGATTAACTAAAACTTTTCAAACATTTGAGGGTGTTGGACCCAAATATACAATTCCAGTGCTCCTACAGTGTTTAAACTTAAGTGACACGAGTCTTGGAAATGCACTTGTAGATGAATTATTAAATATTTTGTGACCAGCTTCCGTGGTCACAATTCCTTATGATTCACTAGACTGGACTGCAAATAACTAAAATATCAGTGTTTTAATCCAGATTGGGTGTACTGAAAGTGTTTTTTCCTAATATGCTTATAATTCTCCTTCAACGCAAATATGGGCACATTTCCCAGACATTTTACATTCCTCATTCCTTATTTATTGGAGTAAATACGCGGATAGCTGTAATGGGAAGTAAGAGACGGCGCACAAAATATATCGGTAATTGAAATTAAATACTTATGTTGTAAAAGTTTCATTCATTTTTACATTTTGCTGTTAAATTAATACAAACAAAATATACAAGTAATATGCTACTTTATAAACTAAAAAAAAGAAGTTAAAAGCATGGAAAATACAATAAAAAGAATTTCCTAATTATACATTTGGTATCAGCAATACCCACTTATTTTAAACACTGGAATGATTATATTCAACATTATTTTATACTAATACCTGCTTTGGTGGCATAGTTAGCTAACACACTAGTTAAGTGTTGAGATAGACTGCTGAGGACGGGGAGACCAAGGTTCGAATCTCGCTTGGTGGAACTGGGTTCCCTAAATAGTTTTCCACCCTCACTCCATGCAAATGTCGGTTTACCTCCTTTATATCTAACCTTCTCAAATCCTAGTCCATTATCATAATTAATACTTAAGCATATAACCTAAAAGGATAGTAGACACAGTACTAAGTATCAGTATTATTATTTTATATTAATGTGCAATGAAAGTTAACAAATCGGTTTTAAATCATTTTATAATAAAATCAAGTCTGAAAATGAAGCTTAACTCCCTAAACGCGCGTTAGGATTAACAACAAAAAGCTCTTAAGGTGTTGTCCAATTACACTTTTCCAACACCTCGTGTCTTTATAACTAACTAAGGATTTTATCAATGTTTATGGTGAGACAAATATCTATTAATTTTAGTAAAGGGGAATAGAAATAAATATTTAAAATAATTTACACTGAAAATTCTTTCAGTATAAGAATATTTTATTATAATAGAACAATATTTTCATACAGTTAATAATTGCAGATTTTCTTAAAAGATAAATATGCAGATCACAATAAAAGAGTTTAATAAAGTGAGTAAAATTGTCGACAATACAAAGTATGTGAATAAAATATTTTCTTAACCATACCTAAATATTGTTTTAATCCCAGCTATAGTTATTAAGTGTTTGGTATAAAAATGATCTACTGAAGTAAAGAAAAAAGGTTCTGATTATGTAGTTTGCATGGATTTTAAACTAAAATTATGATCCCTATCATCAAAAAATTAACACAATAATAATATAAAAATAAGATTTAACAGAAATTTGATTCAAATGTGTGTCAAACAAATTTGGACATTGATATATTTCATAATATTTTGGTCACTTTGATTTCATAATGTATTAGATCGAGCTTTGATGTATTTCAATAAAGCATTCTTGCTTTATTGGTGAACATCTAGCTGTCATAATTTTGAAAGTTCCTTCGTGTACAATTCTAAGCTAACCATGACAATCACAAACCAGTTATGGCAGTTAGCAAATAAAAAATCTTATAAATAAAATATCACCTAGTCTACAATCTGAGTGCACAAACGAGCGCAATCGCAGGGCGGCTATCACACTCCAATGACAATGAAAACTTTACCTAAGCACGATCATAGAAACATGTTTGAAAAAGAGAGCATCACATTTCACTACCGAGCATAAATTAACTAATAGACTCTTTTACAGAAACATATTAAATATGAAGCATCATTATTATCCAAAGAGAATCATGGTCACCAAGTTATGTCACTTGAATTGGTTTATTTTAAAGGTTATGTCGCTCCTAGATATGCAATAATAGTTATGTTTTTGTAAATCTAATGTATCCACTTTAATATAGGCTTTAGTTTGAGTGTTGATTTACTTTTAGTACCTTAGACTTTTATACTCTGCTTTTACAAATTCAGTGTTCCAAATGTCTTACTACAGTCCTATTTTTATAAAAAGAGCCTTTTAGAAAGTAGGTTTTTTTTGCTGTCAATATCAATAACATTTTCTATTATGTTATTTTTGTTAGCATCGTGCCTTAGTATTTGTTTGAGTTAAATGCTTATGTAATACTAATTACACTATTGTGGGTGACCTGGCGGTCTAGGGGTAAGGTGTCAGACTTCTATGCTGGCGGCCGGGGTTCGATCCTCGGTCCCGGCAAAGATTTATTTTATTACCAAACCCTTCCTTAACCTCTGACAAGACATCTTGTGAATGTGGGGAATGCCAGGCCTCCACCGTTGTTCGGATTCCACGTTAAACTGTAGGTCCTTCATTTCATCTCACAATCACCCTACCATTACACATTAGCGTAAGTGCGTATAACCCAAACGGGTAGTAAGACGCGGTGCTAATAATAATAATAATAATAATAATAATACACTATTGTGTTAGAGAGGAGAGAGATTTAATTAGTATAAAGTGTATCCGCATTTGGAACATATTGAGTTTTTATAGCTTAGGAAATTTTAGAAGACCCTCCCATTTCCCAGCAGTAAATTTTCGAATTCCAAACTTTCTAAATTTATGGTTATGTGGGATGGTCCTTTTATAAAATTGGCAAATTTAAATTTTATTTCATGCATAAAAGTATATTTTCTTTGGAAAGATGGCAATTTACTCTAATTTCTAAACCCCTCTGTCCCCCTCACCCTTCTTAGCTTCCACAATTCCAATTTGAAATTTTAAGACTTATTTGGTTATTTTATATGATATTTTACGTGGCTACCAAATGTCAACCTAACGACATCGTAAAGAATGTAATATTTTTGGTTATATACATTTTAAGCACTACCGTTTCCTGGGCTTCAGTTTTGAAATGCCATTTGTTCAAGAGTTTAAGAAACGCGAGAAGGGAATTTTGAAAACTTTTGAACCCCCTTTTTCATCTCTTACAGGTTGATGAATTTCACAAAATTTGGTCCTATCTCTGGTCTAGATCCAAAAGGGAACTGTACTAAAAATTTCAAATGTCCATGTTTGAAACCATTAAGCTCTTCGAAAAAAACTACAAACAAGTTTATAAGTTGTATAATATTAACTTGTGTTCATATTATTAAGGCTAATATCTAGGCCTGCCTCAATAAATAAATGATATGGTGCACCACAGTGTCTTTCTCTCTCCTTTGTTTGAAAATGTAAAAATTTACCTAAAACTTGTAAGATTTGTGAAACCAGATAATATACATTTTTGCAGAAACATAATGGAAAAAAAGAACATCACATTCCACATAGAGGCATAAATGAAAGACATGTATTGTTCATTATTCAGATTTTACAGATTTTACATATTTTCAACAAAAAGCATAATAATTAACTCTCGTTTTCTGAGACCTCAATTAAAAAAAAATATATATTTACCAATAGCTCAAAAGACCATTCAAGAATTATGGAAGAATTTTTTTGGGGTAAGGGTGATCAGTAATTTCTTTCGTTATCGTGGGGGTGGATAGAATCCAACTTAACTAAGGATTTTATCAATGTTTATGGTGACACAAAATCTAAAAAAACACTTCTACAGATGTGTGGTTAAAAAGGTTGCACCTAGCGATGACAGATGGTGCTGAAGCTTAGCCTATAGATGTGCACAGCTATACATAACTATAAAATGTCATTTATTTATGATGTGTTACACCTAGTTTTACTGCGATAAGTATTCTATAATTTCACATTACCAATCCTTTCGTCTAAAATAATATAATTTACCAAATCGTAATAAAATTACTTAAGATCGGTAAGGGGAGAGGGGTGAACAAAAAAACTTACGATTCCTTAAATAGAGAGATTTGGTGGCAAGGGGGGTCAAAACAATGAAAAAAATCCTTAAGTAATTTATGAAGAGCCCCCTATTGGTTTTATAAAAAAAATATTTCAAGTAAAGGGTTTTTTAGTTATAATTTTGTTACAACCTTACAACAATAGTGAGTTATTTCGTGTCTCAAATACTTGCAAAGATATGATTAAAATTTGCAATATCTGGGATGATTAGAACGGCCATTTGTTTATAATGATAAACAATGTCCAGATATGAAATTTAATAAAAATCGTTACAGTGGTATTTTAGATAGCTTGTTTACTCTCTTTTTTACCTTTAGTAAACTACCCTCAATTTTAGGGTAAGATATCTAACTCCAAAAACTCCTCTGGGGAGCCTTATATAAACCATATATACTAAGTTTTAGCCTGATCAGTAAAATGGTGTCGGCTCTAGATTAAGATATAGACACAAAGGCAGACAGCATGGAAAAAAAAACCTTTTCGGTTTTGGGGGGGTTGACAGTTATCAAAATTTGGACTTTTTTCGAGCAACGTACTTTTCTCTTTAAGGTGTTGAGAGAAAGTAAAAATTGTCTATTTACATCAAGATAAGGACAAATCATAGTCTTATACGCTTCAATGGATGCAAGCATATTTCTATACATTCTTAAAACTACTTTAAACTAAAGGCTCAATGATACTATGGAGTAAAATAATCACAATTTAAGGAGCAAATAGTAGTAAATATTACATTGGCCGCTTATGTAAGTTTTTGAATTTATACAGTCATAATGTCCCATTATTTGATTATTGTATTTATTTTTAACTTATCAACTATAGTTATACAGTCTTATGAAGTGTTTAGTTAGATACCAGTACATATTTGATCTTTTACACACATTAAAAACTTAAGTGTTTTATTGAAACATACCTCTTACCAAAATCTACTATTTAAAAACCAAAGTCGTTAACCTAAAGCTTAAGGCAAACAGCTGTTTTTTTTGTTTTGTTTTTGCCAAACAATCACAACTATTCATAATTAAAACTACTTATAAATTCTTACATCATTTCAACGTTTCAAAATGGAACATGCTACAAATATTACTTTTGAGGTAAGAGTCTAGATTCATAGAAATATGTCAAAACACAATTAATTTATAACATTTAATTGGGATCAAATTCAGCTTAAAGTCACAAGTGCTCAATTTTCCAAAGTTCACTCAACAAGATGAGATTATTGGTGTAATACGTTCCATATTTTCTTCGTCGGTTTACCTAGACATTAAATATTCTCCTTTGCAGTCCACAGCAAGTGATTGTGGATTTTTACTTCTAGGAGGTGGCTTTGTTCAAAATAGTTTGTGCTTTTTGCATTGCTTAAGCCACTGATGGTATATTTTCCTTATTTTCTGCAATGCCTTTCCTAACATTATATTTACAAAACCTGCTTTGTCTTGCTCATAATGAAATTGCTCAATAAATGTTTCTAAAATATGTGTGTGAACATATCTGTAGGGTATTTGAAATTCCCTAAGTCATCATGTCCTTTAGTGAGATATGCTCTATGAAAAATTAGATAATCATGTCAAGACTCCATGTTGGTGACCCGGTGGTCTAAGGGTAAGGTGTCAGACATTTGTGCTTGGGGTCTGGGGTTCAATCCTCGGTCCCGGCACAGATTTATCTGATTGCCAAACCCTTCCTTCACCTCTGACAAGACGTGTATTAATCACAATTTGTGAATGTAAGAAATGCCAGGCCTCCACCGTGGTTCGGATTCTACGTTAAACTGTGGTTCTCCATTTAATCTCAAAATCACCCAACCATTACACATTAGCGTAAGTATGTACAACCCAAACGTGTAGTAAGATGGGGTGCTATATTCCATTCACGGTAGGAATTACTCTCTGAAAGGTCATTTTTCCTATCAATATCCTACTATATAGTAGATTTATGGTAGAAAAAAAGGCCTTTCAGAAGTCAATTCCTACGGTGAATGGATTTTAATAATAATAAAACTCCATTTTGGCATCACACTTTGTTAATGTATTCATGCAGAGTTTATAGTGAAATTTTCATTCTATCTTGTATGCAAGATTGCCAGCAACATATTTAAAAGATTGAACAGCAAAATAAATAATTATCTAATCTGAATCTGTGATGATAAAGTAACTTTAAAATTGTATGTGTATTTTCATACTTCCTATTTAAAATACCATTCATTTAATAACAAAATATGTTAAATAGTTAATAGGAAAGCATTTTGAGATACCTATCTATTTGGTATCGCACGTATCAAAATAATATTTATGTAGCCTATAATCGGTTTTCACTGAAAGGTGGTATCAATACTTTAATGGACTAGACTAGCCTATAGCCATATTTTATAAGCCACAATGTTACATCATAGTCTATAATAATAAAATGAAGTGTTTGTGTGTGATGCCCAGCCAAATCTACGACATGCAGATATATGAAATTTTTAACATAGGTGGACAGACAGGTGGGCAAGATTTTTAAATTTTCAATTAGTTTTATAATTAGGCTATTTTAAACAAATTTTTGAGTAAAATATTTTTTATCTGTTTTAGAATTACGTTTCAGCGATACGGGCACCATGGGGAGGGGGGATGAGGTGCTTATATAATTCTTATACCACAGTGGTTCATGGGCAACGCCGTGCGGGATTGTTAGTAATTAAATAAAAAAGCTTGCTAACTTTTAAGATAAATGGAGTGTAGGGTATATAATATGTTGAATAATTGCTTCAATAAACCATACATTTTATTTATACCATATGATTAATTAAACTTTCAAACTGATTTAATTTTTATTAACAGACAGAACCCCCTTTCAAGGTTGAATGATAAGACAGGATTCACAAACAAACGGCCCACGAGACATAGCTGACCAGCCCGTTTGTCTACAATATCTTTATATTACTATCTGGCCTGCGTCCATGTACTCACACAAAACACAATAATTTAACTTTAGTGTTTACTAAATAATTTTAAATAACAGAAGCCCTTAGAACTACCTAAAACTATCCCATATTTTTGTTATAACTTTAATTACTTGAGTGTGGGAATTTTAATTTACACCAGGAAAATACCAGTTTTTAAACTAATTCAAGTATAAATTAATGATTTTAAATACATAGCATCAAATAGTCATGTTTTGATAAGGTCACAATTTGTGAGGTATTTTCTTACAGTTCTATATAAGAAACACTTTATAATTAAAATTTAAACTATTTAACTGGTCAGAACTTTCACTCTCATTTTGGTGAAAACAATATTAAAAAACATCTAACCACTTCTTCAATAAACTGGTATTTTTAAACGTCTGCAATTGTCCTCAGTGCTATTTAACAAATAATTGCAGTTGACAGCCAGTCCCTAAGTAAAAAAAAAGTCCATTGTGTTTAAAGGTTTCTTTTTAATTTGCAGTCAGAGTAAACTTATTTGTGTGACAGGATTAGGATACTTAGGGACGAGGAGTTGGGGGTTATAGACGGGGGAGGGCGCTACCTGAAACGTGTTCTGTGACCCCCAGCCGACAGGTTAACTCGAGGAGCTCATATTTTGTATCTGTCTTATAATACATTTGAGTTGAAGGTGAGTCGTTTAAAAAATGCTCAATTGATTGTGCTGTAGTCACTGGTGATCGCACCTAGCGATCCCAACATTGAAAGAGTAAAGCCTCGAAAAGGAGTGCAACACGTTTACCTAGCGGTTGTGGCTCTGTTCTTTCCTTTTCTGTGGTCTAGGTCTTCCCGCCATTGGGATTTTCAATCATTACTCTGAACACAGTTTTAAATTCTTCAATTCCCACTGCATGTCATGCAATGAGTAACAGGGGATGCAACTTATCATGATGTAGCCTCCTCCACTCCCCAGTAGCCTTATTTTAGGCCACTCATATTTGTACATGTAATTCTAGGAAGAAGCTGACCTGGTAGAAGATTTAAATAATCAAGTGCAGTTCTATGATCCGTGCAGTGGAATAATGAGATCCATCCCAAATGTCTTTACTTCTAAGGACAAATCTAAGGTATTCAGCCATTTTCAATGACATTCAAGTATCATTATTAAATTGGTTTTGATAAGTTTGTAGTTTGTGTATTAACAAAAAGAGCATTTCATCTTTTTTATTGAATGAACAACAATATTAATTTGTACAGCTAGTCCTACTATAATGTTGATTGATATCCCTGAAAATTGCAACTTCATAGAAAATAATGTTATAAAAGTTATGTTTCCCCATAAGAATCAATATAAAGTCTAAAAGTTAGACTCCAAGCCTTCCTCCTACCCAACCTCACTAACTCTACTCCTGAAAACGTCCCTTTTCACAGCAATGTTAATATATTGCCAGATTTTTTTTTTTACAACTGGAGGTTCAAATGAATTACTTAGAAGCTTAGAAGCAATTTTAAAGACAAAATTTACTTTGTCAAAATTAGAAATACATAAAATATAATCACACACAAAGAAAAGTAAACACGAAACCTGCGCATTCCTGAACTCAAAAGGATTTTTGTCATAGATTAATTTAACAAGAAATATCTCTTCAGTCTGGGTTAAAATGGTGTTAAAAGTATTTTACTTCCGCATAGGTGTTGCTCTCTTTATTCTAACAGTTAGTACTTCAAAGTATTGGTCTCAATGGCTAACGTATTTTTATGACTACAACTTCATGCTCAACAATTACAAGGGGGGTGAAGGGTGGCAGGGTGTGATTGGCCTACATGGCTCTTTGTTTTGCGCAGCTGCAAAATGTAGTTTGAAGGTGGGAACGCCTAACATGGCTTGCATGACTCATCACACATAGGGCAGGCGAGAGTTGGGTAGTTAACACAATTCACACTTGGTGTGCAATTCAATTGGCTGAAAAACAACATGGTTACCAGTCACAGTAAACATTATGTAAAAAGAGGATCACATAACTATTAACAACTTTGTGCTGACTAGCATTATAGCAAGAATTACTGTATGGCTAAAAACATTAATTCAAGTATTTTGTTCTTCCAAATAATTTTCTTATTTGTAACAAGTACCTTTTGTTTACCTTGAAATATAGCGAGGTTACCTTACAGTGTTCCACTATGGTGTGGCTTATAAGATTAGAACCATGGTGCAATACTTCGAGGTAAGCCTGCTACCTTTTAATATAAACTAAATGTACCTTGCTCCTTAGTGTAAGAAAGTTGTTTATGCTGTCAATTCACATTCATTAAATTGATTAAATATAATTATGTTACAAATAAGTGAGTGAATTTTTTTATGAAAATGACAGGATTTTATTAATTACATTATCCGATGCCTTAGCTTAGTTGGTAGCTTGTTTGTCTTCTGAACTAAGAATCACACGTTTGATTTCCGCTATAGCCTAAAAATATGTAATTGGTGAAATGTGGTTTTCCCCGCTCACAGTGATGAATTAATGGCTGGGAGCTGAATGTTGTGTTTGTTCTGGATTTAAGTTAGTTTGTAAGTCATGTGCTAATATAATCAGTTGGTTCAAAAGTTGCACATTAAATACCTTAAATGAATGAAAAAAAAGTTAGTTCCATGAAATAAAACAAAAAATATAGACTATTATAGTTAAAAAGATTACCTTTTATACCAATAGGATTTAGTTATAAGTAATATGAAACTATTTGATTAAAAAATAAATATTTGATCCTCTATTGTCCAATTTTTCTCTTCACAAATTTTCACAAAATATTTATACCTAAAATTACTCTGTCCAAACGAGTTTTTCCACATACATTTCTTAAATATCTCACTCCACCCACATTCACTTTGCTTTTGTTTCTCATGACAAACCCTCACTTTACATCCATAAAACCATGTTGGCGTCAACACCCTTTTATATATTGCCATCTTTATCTCTTTCAATACAACTTCATTTTTTGAATCAGTCCACACACATCTGACTATTATTATCAGAGATTCACCTGTCTGTTGATTTCACCATATATATCCTTTCATTTTTACAGAATATTCTGCCCAGATACACAAAAGCACTCACTTGTTTTAACAATTTTCCATTTACACTAAGATTACAGTTAATTTCTTGATTCGTCCTTATCAAAAACTTTGCACTTTAGTTTTGGAGACATTAAACAAAGATCCATTTTTCCTGTTGCTACATTCAAATGATTTAAAGCATTCTGCAAGTCACGTTCATTCTCAAGCATTAATACGGCATCATCTGCATATAGCAGCTCTTCACATTGTCCATTTGTACACCAACTGCGTCCTCACAAAAATCCTTCATACATTTATTTTGGAATACATTAAGCAACCATGGAGACAAAACACAACCTTGTCTGACACACTGTTCAGTGTCAAGCCATGCTCAAAGCTTCATCCACCATAACACACACTTTACTTCCATCATACACTGCTGTAATTGAGTTTACTAACCACACATCCACACCACACTTTCTCAGAATATTCCATGTACTCCTATTCACCTGATCATATGCTTTCTCCAGAACAACTGATCAATAAACTTTCTTCCTTACCTTACTACCATACATTTCTCATTCACTTTCTGTAGTGCAAATATCTGATCCATACCACCTCCACTTGGCATGAAACCACATTGCACACCCCAAATCTTGTCAGCTGTGTCCATATGCACCCTCTCAATTAAGACTCCCCCAAAAAAAATCCTGGAATACTCAACAAACTAATTGCCCTAAAATTCTTACATTCACTCTTCCTGCCTTTATCTTTGTACCGAGTAAAAAAGACAGCATTCTTACAGTTATTAGGAACATTCAAAATTCCAGCACACACATTGAACAACTTACACAGTCTGGAAAGTAGTAGCATGCGCCCACACTAGTATTTTACTTGAGGTCCCATATTTGCCTACAGCCTTGCCATTTTTATTCTTTATCGTTTCTTTTTGTAGCTTTTAACACCTTACTCTCATTAATTCTTTCACTTATCATAACATTTTCCCTATTTTCTGCTACTTTCTTTATATTTTAGCTATAAAATTGCTTAAAATACTCCCTCAATTGCTCTCATACACTGTTTTCATCCCAGATAATTTAACCATGTTCACTCTGAATGCCATGTCTTTCCTTACATGCATCGTTTCATTCTCTTTACCCAATTCCAGAAAAGCTTTTTATTCCTTCAAAATCATTTTGCATTCTTTATCCTTCTTTTAATTTCACTCACTCCTTACTCTCCTTTACTACTCTCTTTGCATTTGTCTCGCAACCTCTTATGTTCTATTTCACTCTGTATGTTTCTTTCTTTTCTCTTGCAGATCTTTCACCTGTCAATTGAGCCATGGCTCTCTTTTTAAGTTTCCCACCATCCTAGATTCGCGCATATTTTTGGCACACTCAGCCAAGGCCTTTTTTGTTATGCTCCAAGCATTTTTATATCTTTTGCACTTGTTTCAACATTCCAGTCATGCTTTTGCACCGTTAATTCTTCATCCAGCAATCTTTCTTATCGCGCTCTCACACTTTTATCCTGCAATTTTTCCATTTTTACTCCTCCTTGATTAGTACTCTTGTGCTGCTTCTTCACAAAATTCCTACCTAATTCAACGACTGAGATCACTAGAAGTGAGTTATTTCACATTTGACTCTACACACAGCTTTAGTATTCCTTACTAAACTTATAAACCTCTCATTATACACCACAAAATATAAACATCTCATTATACACCACAAAATAAATCATTGTTCTCGAATCAACTCTTTGCCATGTATACAAGTAAATATCTTTGTGTGAAATATTTATTTGATATAAATGGTAAATAATTAAAACTTTCATTCTATTTCATACTCACAGTCTGTTTTAATGGTGGATTGTCCGTCTATTTATGTGAACATTTCAGTATTCTTTAGTTTTATTACTGACCTACATTTCTATAGATGAGAACTTTTATTTTTGATAATAGGGGCTCGTTTTGGTTGGGAAAGTTCGAATTACTTTGAACGCTTTGCTGCATATCTTACGTTTAGTATAGTTCGCCAAATTTAATGCTTAATTTTATTATTTATTTTCATTATATAATTAAACTTGTCTATTAGGTCTAGTTTTAGTTGCTAAGTCCTTTACATGGCTATTTTACATAAAATGCCGATGATACACTATATGTCATAATATTAATTTCTAACTTCTACTAATTTGTTGACATTTTTGGAGGGCAGAAATTTAAAATAAACTTTCAATAATGCCTCCAACATAACTGTCTTATTTTTGACTTAACTTCTATTCTAAACATGTAATTATTTTTATTTGTATTTTATGCATTTATTTTACTTGTTTTTAAAGTTTGCCTTAGGCAAGAGGTATGGGCAAGAATGGAATTTTTGGTATAGTATTACTGGATACATTTTATTTTCAACCCAAGGTTATTTTCTTAAGTAAATGCTGCAGTTTTGTGTTGTATAATTTTACTACATTTCACATATTTATGTTCAATAGTTTAACCAAATTTCATTATTGTTATGTTTTATAGTTTAACAAAATTTTAACATTATAACACATGATTTAACTTAATTTCTGTGTTATTTCATTTAAAAAACATATATGGTCCTTGTACTGTCCACTTCCCTGCTTTCCTCCATGCACTAAATACATGGTCCTTGTAATTTCCACTTCCCTGCTCTCCTCTTTGCACTACATACATGGTCCTTGGATATATAGAAATGGTAAGGAATTTATGAATACAGAACAATCAGGCCTTTATTAAGGAATGCTATAGTCAATCGTGGAAAATTGTATATTTGGTTTATTTTTTAGTCTTTATTGTATTTTATTCTAGCAGTTTTTATTCACATTTATTCTTAATTAAGTTTGAGTACATTCTTATAAATCTCCCCNCTCGGGTGTACTGAGGTGTCACCCCCCCCCCCCCCCCCAAAAAAAACGTCTAGGTTTATTTCTTTGTGAATCAACTGTTTTGTAAACTTAGAAGTGGTTTTGATTTTGACATTATGTCTCCATTGTTCATAATTGTTCTTAATTAATTGATAAGTGATAGGAGGAGATGCTAAAATCTTTCCTATTTGTATTGATATGTTTCAGATACAATCAGAACAACGCCCATCTAAACTAAGAGTAATGTCAAAGTCAAATCTCCTTGAAAAAGAGAGTTTTGAGAGAAATTCAAGAAGGGAGGGTGTTAAGAAAATTGGACTCTTAAGTGTTAATTTGAAATGTGGCGTAGGAGATTCTAGCAAAAAAGTTTTGAGAGGAAGACGTTTGAAAGAAAATGGAAATAAATATTTAAAAGGCAAACAAGAAGATCGCCTTAAAACTATTGTGGCAGGTGGTGATTTAAAAGGTAATGCAAAATCTCTAGGTCATAGACGATGCAAGAAAGAAGATTGTCCTAAATATCCTATGGCAGGTGGATTCTGTACAGCTCATGGAGGAAGAGGCAAGCAATGTAAAGTAGAAGGTTGCACTAAGAATAGTAAGAAATATGGTTATTGTGTCTCTCATGGAGGTAGATGTGTTGGTAAAAAATGTAGCTTAGAAGGTTGTCAAAAATTTAGTAAGAAAGGTGGTTATTGTATAGGTCATGGTGGCATAGTATTAAAATGTAAAGCAGAAGGTTGTTCTAAAAATAGTAAGAAAGGTGGTTTTTGTATAGGTCATGGCGGTATTGGCCCAAAATGTAAAGCAGCGGAATGTCCTAAGACTGCTTTAAAAGGTGGATTTTGTATGTCGCATGGAGGGATTGGCAGAAAATGTAAAGTGGAAGGTTGTTTAAAGAATGGTAAGACAGGTGGCTATTGTATCGCTCATGGTGGAATTTGCATACCATGTAAAGTAGAAGGTTGTTTTAAGAATGGTAAAAAGGGAGGATTTTGTGTAGCGCATGGTGGTATTCTACCAAAATGTAAATCGGAGGATTGTCCTAAGAATGCCATGAAAGGGGGATTTTGTATAGCACATGGAGGCATAGCAAGGAAATGTAAAGCAGAGGGCTGTATAAAAAATAGTAAAACAGGAGGATATTGTGTGGCGCATGGTGGGTCAACCACAAAATGTAAAGCAGGGGAATGTTTTAAAAATGCTTTGAGAGGTGGGTATTGTCTATCACATGGAGGAATTAGTAGAAAATGTAAATTTGAAGGTTGTATTAAGGCGCCTCAAAAGGGGGGGCTGTGTATTGCACATGGGGGTACTAATGTAAGACGTTATAAGAAGATGATTCTAGGAATTATTTGAAATATTATATAAAAAATACCTAATGGGTTTTTATAATAAAGGGAAGCAAAACAATGCACTGACAATTGGGTTTTGTAAATACCATCATAACAAGTTCAGAATATTTAAATAATGAAAATGAATAATAATTGCCTAATGACCCAGAAAAAAAAACTATACATAAAATGTAACAGAAACTACACGATTGTGATGGAATTCATGGTTCAGAAATTTGGTTTCTCTGAATGTTGTATGTGCTAAAAATTGTCCCTTCCCAGAAACTTTATCCCCTTGTTTCTGCAGATAGCTGATTAAGGGTTGCCACCCTTGTGAAGCATTGCAATGAGAAATTCAATAGGACTTTTTGGACCCGCATCATAGGATCTGATGTGTCATTATTGTGATAGACTGGATTGTTGCTAACTGGGAAATCAAGGCTCGAATCCTGGTTGGGTGTACAGAAGACGAGTTTTCTTAAATGGCTTACCACTCTCCCTCAATACAAATGCCAGTACATTTACTCTTATTCACCTTTATACAGCTATGTCATCTACATATTTTTAGCATTATTTTTTTCATTGGTTTTATTTGTATCGTTTACACTAATTGGTACTTTTAAGTAAACACATTTTAAAACAAAAATAATATTCATTGAATTGACAAATGACACCGGTCACTGTAATCGAACCCAGGATCTTTGGCTTGGTATGCCACTGTTTTAACTACTGATATATCCAGGATAATTCTTCACTCATTCAATTCCTGTGACCGGGTGTCCTTTTTCCAATTTAGAGAATATGGTATTTATATGTTGCTATGAATGTAATTAACAAACAGCTTGGATATTAAATCCATCACAAATAATAATATTTATCCATGTATCTTGGTGGCTATAGGCCAAGAAAATGAGGAAAATATATTATTATTATTAGCACCGCGTCTTACTACCCGTTCGGGTTATACGCACTTACGCTAATGTGTAATGGTAGGGTGATTAGTGAGATGAAATGGAGGACCTACAGTTTAACGTGGAATCCGAACCATGGCGGAAAATATAAAAAGCTAGGATTTTTTTATGTCGGACAAAAGAGGGCAGTATTAAGGAATTTAATTAAACATCAAGCAATTTAAATACTTGGGTTTAAAACCTCAATTACAGACTTAAACACTAAATTAAAGATGAAAAATTATTTCCTCACATTTTAACATGAGATTGTTTAAGAATGTTTGTTGTGTGTGCCACAAATAATACTTGAAACATATAATACTGGGAAAATAACTTATAAAAATGTGTGTCTTGTAGCCTGCTCTTGACATACTTTTCCCTGGTATGTATGTTACATTGTCAGTCTCTGCTTTCTTACAGTTCTGTGCAAAGTGGCATAGTGTCTCCTGTTTCACCGCCCCAAGATTGGGACTTGTTTCCACTAATGATAAGACTGTCTAGTTAATATTACACCATAAACTTTATCCCACACAATGACACAGAGGCTTCAACTACCTAATACACTTAGGGACACTTCATTGTACTGTCCTGCAAGGAACACTTGATAATATGACTATATGAGGGCAGTTCCTACATTTAAATGTCCTTAGAAGATGTATCTGGTACAAATCAGACTACATGCTAACTTCAGTGAAATAAATTACACGGTTCACTACCATCGTCTTAAATCATCCAAGTCCCAGCTTCGATTCTCATGTTTGTCACTACCCACAACCTTTCCATTCTGAGACCATTCTTGGCCCTCACAGCAGTCAAAACTAACCTCAGCCTTCTTGGTGTGATAGAACTGTATTTAACCCTCAGCATAATCATATTTTCCCAACTTTGACGTACTCTCTTATAAATACATTTCCTTGCCAGGCAACGTGATTGAGACTCACACACCTGGCGGATACCTAGATAACCTAATGTGCTTTATGTTCTCAAATTACGGAGTCTTGGTGCAACAGATTGTAACACTGCTAGCGTTAAAAAAACAAACTATTACTGATTAGTGCACTAAATATACACATTTACTCATCAAAATATAACTGTCTGTCAATGAAAAATTGGGAAATATTTTCTGGAAAACCTATAAAAGTCAGAATGATTCACAATAAAAGTTTTGTAGCCATACATTCACTAACCGCTTATTTATTTAAAATTAATTTTTATTTTATTTTACTGTCAATCATAGGCATAACTAAAAAAAAAATTGAACACATGTCTTTAGAACTTTCCTCAGAGTGCAGATGTTATTTTTGAAGATTAATCCAGGATCACAAGCTTTGCCTGTTCTTTATGTATAGCTGAGTCTCCAATAACTGAAATTAAGAACTATCCACAACACATTTTTAATTAGTTTCATTTTATTTGGGGTATCTGTACAAGTTGGATCAGAGCTTGTTTGTAACTGCAGCACATGTTTGTTTTAGCTGGCTACTTGCATATATAGAAACTCATTAACCATATGGAAATAATCAAATGGGATTTTATTTTGTTTAAATATTTTTTAAGTCAAAACACATTTGTTTGAAACTTACCTAAGAAGTTTGTCTACCAATCATGAGCTGCGGAGGTTGTTATTTTGGTGCATGCCTACATGGTGTTTGTTTGGTAATTTCATCATAATTCTTATTGAAAGTAGAACTAAGGTTATCAACGATTTATTATACTATAGCCAATCTGATAATGTATTTGTAAGTTACATAATTGTTTTAACTGATTTGTGACAAAAATCTTCAGTTCATTATACTCGAATTCAATCCTACATCTACTCATCTATAAACACAATAATACATTAGTACTGACATAAACCAAACTTTTAATATATTACAATAAAGTGTATAAACTGTGTACAGTATAAAAATTGTGAATTTGTTTAGAAAATATAGATAGGATTTGTCAACTGCGAGCTCCATAAGACTTGTACTGTATTTAAGAGTGGAACCGCTAAAAGGCCAGTATTCTGTTTGTAGGACATATAAGTAATTTGTCCTGATTAACAGTAGCATCAAATAATACTGGCCCAATTAAATCCATGCAAGAAATCAGTGTCAAAACTGTTACACCTGGTAGGTTCATCTCTTTTTCTAATTGAGTTTAATATCACTCCAGTACACACAATTGTGGCAACTAATATGCCCGTTCACTTTAAACTTAGCTTCATCAGATCATTAAATATTCATTGGGAAGTTCTCATCTTCACTTAATTTGTTCAAAAAATTCTACCTTCCTACCTGAATCTCCATCATGCAAGAACTGTAACATATGGGGTATGTACGGCTTCATACACGTCTGTTTAAACAGCCTATGAAAACTTCTCTCACAGATACTGTGGATGTGTTGCATATTAAATTCTTCTGCTAATATAGAGAGGTTGCAGCTACATTTTAAGTGTTTTTATAATATATTTATTTGAGGTATTTAATGTGCACTCCCTGAACTGACTGACAATATTAACCTACTAGAATTTCAATGAGCGATAACAAAAGGGCCTACCAAGTTTACCAGGAAAGGTATTTTCCTATACCTACTGAGCTTCTTTTACATGCCCCAATCTATATGGGCCTGATGGATTTATCTCCCCTACGAAGGAAGCTGTGCTATGAATTGTTAACACTCAAGAAAACTCTGTGGACCTCAGCTGGATTTGAACCCACAAACATCAGGTCCCGAAGCATGCACTTTAACCCAAGACCAATGAGATTAACTCTTTTTATAATAAAGTTGCACTGCTCAAACTCATTGTCTTTTGTGAGCCAATGGGCCATTTTACCTCAGTGAACCTGGAAAATAAATATAAAGATTACAATAAAAGTTAAAGAAAAACATTTTTTTTAAAGGGGTGTTACTTTTGTTGCAGCCTGTATAAAGGTGTTCATCTTTTTAATAGCTCTATAAAATGTGTATAAATTCCCCCTACCTTAAAAAAATCATATTTGAAAGCCCTAAAATTCTTTTCCCATTTTTTCTTTGGTCCCATTTTACCTCACATATACACACCATTTGTAAATACATGCACCTCTTTTACTAATATGTTGTCAACATGAATACAAAACAACTTTTTTAAGAAGCAAATGTTACTTTGGGGCCTTTGATTACTAATGGCTACACCACAATATTTCATGAACTAATGGGAAGATAGAAATAACGTTTGTAAAGTGATGGAAGAGGCCAAAGTGGAAAGAGGAGTTGTAATGAGTGTGAAAAGCATGTATGAGGTTAAAAGTTGTTGTTCCAATTAAAAATTTGAGTGAAGCAGGGAAGTGCCCTGTCACCATTACTATTTGTAATGTCACTGGAAATGGTTATGAACAAAGTGGGAGGTAAGAATGAACATCGTGATGTTTGCAGATTACTAGATGGTATCAGGGGAGGGGGGGAGGGATAAAAGAGAAAGTACAGGAATAGAACGAGAAAGTGAAACAGGGTGGAATGAAATTTAGCATGGCGAATGGCATGGTAATGACAAGGAAGGGGATAAGGCCTATTAAAACAATAAAGTTGAATGGAGTAAAGCTGAGAAAAGTACAGAATGTAAAATAACTTGGAAGTGTTGATTGAGGAGAACGTTTAAGTAGAGAGGATAATGAGAAGAGGACAGCAGGGATAGTGTTTCTATAGATGTGTAAGAGATCTGCTATGGAGGAAGAGAAGTGCCCTTGAAGTATAAGGAAGTGTTGTACAGGGTGTACTTTGTACCCATTGTCACATATGCAGCAGAAACATGGACACTGAATGTAAGAGAGGCTAGGAAAGTGAAGGCCATGGGAATGAAATTTGTGAGGAGCATGCTAGCTGTCATGAGGAGAAACAAGATTAGGAATGAAGTTATCCTGGAAAGAGTAGGGGTACAGAGAGTACATGAGATAGTAGAGGAAGTAAGACTGAGATGGTATGGGCATGTAATGAGGATGGAAAAAGAGAGTGTGCCAAAGAAAATGTTGGAAATTAAGTATGTAGGAATATGACCACAAGGGAGGCCAAGAAAGAGATAGGAGGAGCAGATAATAGAAAGTGTTTTATTGAGAGAAGAATGGAAGAGATGATGATGATGATGATAACTAAACAAATCTGTATAGAGTAAGGCAGTTTTTAGGCAATGTGGATTTTTCACTAAAATATTTAACTCAACCAGTTTTGTGAATTATATATTTAAAAGAATAAATATATTGCTGTGCAAAGGTCTCCGAATTTTAATGTTTTTCAAACACGTCAGAAATTTCCAAAGTACCATACTGAGCCGAACTTACAGATGTTTGGCATGTGCAACCTTAGTAATGCGAAAGTCAAATTCTTGCCAAACACACAATAACATCAACTACGGCTATAGCTGTTATTTCAAATCAGCTAAATTAACAGAAAGAAGATCTAACACTTTAAAGAGAAGTTCTTATCTCTATATGATAATTATTTGGTTGATATATGCTATGTTATTAAGGGTACACACATCAAACATTTGTAAGTTAATGTAACAAACTGCTAGCAATACCAAACAAACTGATGCATCGTGAGTGTAAATATCTTTGGTTTTATAAAATGTCGAAACTGCCTATTTCATTTGTAATAACCCTGTATACATATACACACCCTAAGAAGAAAGAAATATATCTCTAGCATGAGCCGCCTGAAAACTTATTTAAAAGCTTGACTCTGCTCAAAAATTTGAATCCTCACATATATTTAGTGTTAAACTCTTTTGAAAAACTCAGTGTTACTTTACATCTACTACTCTTTCCAGCTTATGGCTTAAATCATTTTTTATTCAAGTCATATATATTTCCACTACAGGCCTGGTAGGCCTGTCATAGCTTCATATGCCTTATAATATATCTTAAGACTAGGACCGACACAACATCCAGTCCCTGGTAGTCAATGTGAAAGGGTAAGCCCATATTTTCATCAATTATAAATTTTCGGCCATACCAGGAATTGAACCTGGGACCCTTAGCTCAGTAGGCTGACACTCTACCAACTGAGCTAAGGTGTCAGACCTTTGAAAGAACCGATGATAGTATTCATTTGAGTTAACTAAGGCTATTAGTATATTAGTAAACATCTAGAGCTATATTATAAATTGTAACATACCTATTATTAATATATTTATCTAAACTTTGGTGAATTTAAGCTTTAGGAATGCATGATAAAAGGTTAGTAATTTTATAATTGACTATTCCTTCTTAGTATATATTAATCCACCCATTATTTAAAACAGGAGGAATCTGTTTATAAATAAAACACATTCTTGGTTTTTTATCATGTTATTTATTTTAGATTGTATATTTCTCTTTTATATGTTTATACTAGCTTTCAATTATATGAACCAATGTCTCAGCAATGTTGCAAATTTATATTATGTTCCAGTAACAATAAAATATATTACCAAAATATGTGGTGTATGTGTTATGTGGATGACTGACTTGTTCATTATTTATCAACATGACAAAAAAAGTCTAGTTAACATATATAAAACAATCCCTCCATCTTGCTTATAACCTGAGCATTTAGTAAGACTCTTATTAAAAAAAATCCTTTCAACAATCAAACTTATTTGTAAAATAGAATACACACCCATAAACCAAAAAGACAACATAATGCGCTAAGTTTGCAGGAACCAACACACACCCTCCAATACCTTGAACATTGCTCTACCCACACCATCACAGCTACAAGAGTACAAACTTATATGTTGTATGTAAAAAATTTCATAATTTCCTAATATTCAAACAAGAATGCAATGAAATGGATATCTTAGTTATAAAGACAGAAAATGAACCTTAATATAAGTCTCCCTTACAAACTCATGTGATCAACGAGAGAACAGACCACCTTATTACAAACTCGTGTGATCAGTGAGACAACAGACCACCACTTTACAAACTCATGTGATCAGTGAGACAACAGACCCCCTTTGTACAAACTCATGTGATCAGTGAGACAACAGACCACCTTTGTACAAACTCGTGTGGTCAGTGAGACAACAGACCACCACTTTACAAACTCATGTGATCAATGAGAGAACAGACCACCTTTGTACAAACTCATGTGATCAATGAGAGGACAGACCACCTTTGTACAAACTCATGTGATCAGTAAGACAACAGACCACCACTTTACAAACTCATGTGATCAATGAGAGAACAGACCACCACTGTCCACTTCCCTCTCATTTTCAAGAAATATAAAACTTTTAACATTAACACAGAATTCAAATTCAAATTGACGCTCAGAGTTATAATAGCAAAAATTAAAGCTAAAAATATATTTCTCAGTACTTAGAGGAAGTTAACTTACCTTATTCGAATGTGTATATAGAGGCATTGGTTAAATGGGCAGCATCATAGAAGTAGGGATAAAACAACACAAAGCCATCGGTAAATGAGGCACTTGTGGACCATGTTTAGATTAAAAATAACATGGTTTTTTGATAGGGCACTAAAATTTAATATTCCCTTAATAAAATTGATAAAATCTGCGTTTATTTCAACTAATTTAAATGTAACTAATCATCAAAGTGTTTACATAAGTAAAATCAGAAATATTGTGTTAAATTTTGAAACAAAATCTTGCCAAGATTTAAGAACCTTCAACATTGTTCCAGATATTCCCATTTATCTAACCTTAAGGACAGTTACAGGGGCCAGTTCCTACCAACATTATTTTAACATAAAAAATTAGTTTCTTTTTATTCTATAAAATATTTTGTAAAAAAAACATGAGTATGAAGTGTAACACCATTCTCTTCTCGCAATGAATTATTGGATTTGTTAACACGCGAGGACTGTACCAGCACTAGAGTGACCAAATATAGAACTTGATCAGAGCCAGATCGGATAGGCCCATTCAGAGAAGGCACACCCAGTGTGAGATGTCACTCAAGTTCAATCCTCCTACCATCAGCAAGCAAGCTTCAAACTAGCTAATGGGGCCAGGTTGAGCTGGCCCATTATACAATAAAGCTGGTTACCGTTTCTTTTTTTCATCTGGTGTCTGTGCTTAAGTATGTGTTAAGACCCAAGAAGTAATATGACGGAAAAAGATTTATTGAAATGAATAACATAGATTTGTTATTAAAAACTTTGTTTACTTCATTAAAACTAGAAATTAAATGGCTAGATAGAAGCACATCAGTTTATTAACTTAACACTTATGCAGTTGGATGGCAAGAAAAAGATAACTTTTTCTAATGCTTGTTTTGGTAAACAAGTTGTGGTTAGCTGTGAGTGAATAAAAACAGCTTGTTTTGTTTTTATTGTTTACTATTTGGTGGTGAGGAGTTTCGTAAACATTTAAGTAAAATAATTAAAAACCATTAGAAATATGCAATTTATTTGGAAAATGCATTTAAGTTTAAAACACATTTGTAACAGTAAATATTGCATCACAGATGGGTTCTGCAGTCAAAATTTCAACCCAAAAACACAACAAGAAATAGCCATATATTAAGAAGATTTATATTTGTAGATTTGTAGATTTGTATAGTGATTTTTAAAAATCATTCAAACTTGACCTAGCTCCATAAAGAAGAAAGATCCTGCTCCGCCAGTGGTAAATGGGTTATATGGAATGTTAGGATTTCTTTTCTAAGCAAAGAACCATCTTGAAGTAATTTAAAGGGTTTTAAGACATAATTGAGATTGTAGTTTGTGTAAGACTCCAATATCTATGACCCTAGGCATTGACCAAGTATCCATCAATTACAATTTCCTGCCTGTGACCTGGGTCAGTTTTTCGTTCAAGCCTCATATATTCAACTACCGACTTGCTAAGCCTTTCGTAGCTTCATATGCCTTATAATCTATCGTAAGATTCGGATGGATACCTAATATATAAGAATGATAAAGTTGTTTACTTTATTGCTTTAGAAAATATGCATAGTAACAACATGTGGTTCTTTGTATTATATTAAACTTGTAAATTTAAAATGAACAATATTAATCAAAAAGTTACAAGCTAATATTTACTTTTTTACAATAAGACGTAATTTCAATTAAATTAAAATTAAATAAAACATGAAATACAAGAATATAGTTTTGAAGTTATATTATTATAAAGAATAAGATAATGTTCTATCATACACGACGAATATTTATAATACAATAATTTTAACAAAATTTGATACCCCCGCTACACCCCTTTCCATCAACCCGTTTATATCCTGTTCAAGTAAAACCCTTGACAGTAATTGTTTGTCACCTCCAAACCTGAGCTATTGAAAATGTTTTCTGTGATGTATTTGTATGATCTATGTTAAAAGTTTTTTATAAAGTAAACTTGATTAGATAAAACCTATATGTATAACGTTGGTTTTGTAAGAATAGAGAGGTGAAAAGGATTTCTCTAAATAGTTTTATTCTTTTTTTTATAGACGAACAAGACCTTTTCCCACTTATAGCAGAATTAATTTTTGAAAATATTAAGATTCAGCGACACATTCAGGAGTTTACTTTTAGGGGAGGGTGGGTATGTGTGTCATAGCTATTATTTCTATTCTCTAAAAGTATTCATCAAATTATTTTAGTTTAAGACATTTGTGTAATTTCTTTTAAAAAAATGTCTTAAACTATAATAATTTGATGAATATTTTTAGAGAATAGAAATAATAGCTATGACACACATACCCACCCTCCCCTAAAAGTATATATATATAGGTTGTTAAAGAAAGGGGTTCAGAAATTAAGGATCTTGTTGTACACATTAACATGAGTAAAATGATTTTAATGATGTTACTTTACCTCTAATTGTATTGATACGTCGTTAAACTCCAATAATAATAATAAAAGTGTCTTAGAAATTATAGGTCCACAAACCTATTCACATAGAGGTAAAGGCAATTTTTTATTTTAGTAATAAAAAATAAATGGTACGGTGTGCCACACAGACTTTCTCTCGCTTTTATCTTGAAATAGACATTTACTAAAAGCTCGTTAGGATTTGTGAAATTAAATAATATACACTGTTACTTACTCTATGCATGGGTAGCTTAAGGGCCATGCGAACCGGGCGTCAAACAGAGCTAGACATGACCTAATGTAGCCTGGGCGGGATATGAAAATAATCTCCAAGCCTAACAACTTTGAACCTAACGTATCCTGAGCATGATATGAAAATAGTTCCCAAACCTAAAGTAACCTGGGCGTGAAATGAAAATAATCCCCAAACCCACAACTTCAAACCTAACGTAGCCTGGGCGTGATATTAAAATAGTTCCCAAACCTCCAAACCTAGTGTAACTTGGGCATGATATGATAATAGTCCGCAAACCTAATGTAGACAGGGCATGATAGTAGAGTTGCTAAGCCTAACAAGCGTTCAATATTTGATACTAATATGAAATTTTACACACTAGTATAATTTTGTGGTGAGTAAAATAGAATCTAATGCCACTCTTAAAATTTATTTAATATTTGCCAGCTTGAAATAATGGTGCCCTAAAACTTTTTTTTTTCATTTATAACCTAAACCATTCATAATGTCAACGTGTTTGTTAAACTTACAATAAAAAATAGAGGATGACATTGTCTACAAAACAGGTTCTTATAGCTTTATTTGTAATCCTAACAGTTTTTGTAGAATCTTGAAGTGAAACGTTTAGCGGATGTTTAACATTTGTGGAGTTTCCCCTACAATTATTTTCCTATCACGCCCAGGCTATGTTAGGTTTGAGGATTATTTTCATATTTTCTGAGAGTACAATCCTCATGAAGAATGTGATAGCTGTCAGCTAGCAGAAGATTTAAGAACTTCCAAAAGAAAAACCAAATTAAAAATAAAATTGTTTTTGTGAAAGTTTTGATTGCCAAAAGTGACAATAAATCAACATATTATGGTCATTGCAGTTAATATGGTTTGGCAAATGGATACATGAGATTTTATCTGCTAACTTTTGCTAGCTGTTAGTTACTTACATTCTTATGGCGAATGGAGTATATTATCCAACGGTTACGTAGAGAGGTGCCAAAAAGCAATACCACCCAAGCGCGAAACTTACCTCGGACCGCCCCTGACTATGGAATCAGGAACTAGGAACACCGTTACAAAAAAAATGAGAAAAGAGAAACATCCTTATCAACCAAAGAGCATAAGAATCAAATTCATTTCCAAAAACCTGTATTAAAAACAGTGGTGTAGTCATAAATTTAACATTGCTGGAACGCAAGGTCATAGCAAGCCCAAAGTTGAAGTGGGGTTTTGGGACCCCCAACCACCGTAGGCAAAAGACTTGCACAAACATGAGTGCCTCTAGAAGCTATTTGGAGTATCTTATAATGATTACTAAGGCAGAAACTTAGTTAATGCACTTCCCCTAAAATTCCAGGAATTCACATAGAGCACTGTAAATTTCATCAGAATTTATTAATTAATAGTATGAAAAAAGTTTTAACATAATATTGATATAAAATCAATTAGTTAACTTGGAATTGCAAAGTATAAAACTTTACTAAAATAAATTTTTGAATATTTTTCCACCAAAAGTAGTGCCACAACGGCATTCCTCCGCATTCCCGCTCCACTATACCCCTGATTAAAAAGTATATATATTTGTTTATAGCTCAAAACTTATTGGTTTTATAAAAATAAAAAGATTTTTAAATTTAATAGTACTACAACTTTAAAATGATAAGTTATTACGAGTCTCAAATAGTTGCAGAGAAATGATGAAAATTTGAAAATATCCCCTATGTAATGTACCCTCAAAGTCATGTTCATGATAAAATGAAAAGGTCCATCTTGTTTATAAAGATAAACTGTGTTTGGATATCAAATTTAATCAAAATCATTAGAGCGAATTTCGAGAAAATAGATTTATTCTCTTTTTGCCTTTCAATAAACTAGCCTTAAATTTAAGGTTATATATCTAGTTCCAAAAACCCGTTGGGAGGGGGGAGGGGGACTTATGTAAACCCCAAGTACAAAGTTTTAGCCCAAACGGTAAAATGGTTTTGGTTCTAGCCCAAACCAAGGTACAAACAGACGGAATTGCGGAAACAACTTTTTTCTTTCAGGGGGCTATGAAACGTCAACACTTATCAAAATCTCAATTTCGAATTTTTGATGATCACAATATTTTCACTCCAAGGTGTCGAGACAAAGTAAATATTAGTTTACAGAGTTAAGTTACCCACAGCCATTGCTTGCTGTTGGTTTGATCGCCATTGATGGGGAGGTTGAAGTTCGAATCTCATCTGCGTGAACTGAAGATGGTTTTCCCGTTAAATGTATATATATTCCTTTAACGGTTTTCCACAAGTGATTTATCACTCTGGTTTTCCCATCTTTACTCTGTACTAATGCGGGTTCACTTCCTCTTAGCTACCTTCCTCATCTCTAACCAATCATATTAACCCGTTAATAACCTGTGTTCTGAATGTAGCAATAAAAAAGAAAAGAATTGGTTTTGGATGTGTTATAATCATATTATAATAATAAATTAATGATTTTAAATGTAAACATAGTTTAGCGAGCTTTATTCAACTATAATTATTTTTTAGATCATACAATGTTCTTGTTAGTATGGTGTTCGAAAAAAGTTAACAGTAGAGCCTATTTGTATAGTGAAGTAGGCGTACAGTATGTAAATTATATTTAATTGAATTAAAAATTTTAAAAATTGCAATTTTTTACCAACTTTGGCCACCTTTTTATAACTCATTAATTTTTTTTAACGATATTTCCAATTTTTTTTTAATCAAACTATCACCTAGAACAAAGTGTGGTTTTCACTTTGTTTTTTCTATTTTCTCTACAAACAAATTGTGGTGCACTTATTTTAATTCTAACATCCAGACCATGTATTTAAATAATTAGCGTAAGTAGTGACCGTAAAAACTATGTCACTGTTAAAAACAAAAAGAAATGGCTATATTTTTTTTAAATATAGGGAAGAAAATACATTTTTATTTATATATTCCTACAGTAATAGATAAACTAAATGAAAATGTCACAATTTACTGTAAATAATGATTTCCTAAGGTAACTCAGAAAAATTATACTTTGACAGGGATTATACCCCTTGTCCTTTTACTTTGGACATCATTATACAAGACCTCGAGATTGTGGCTCAAAACCTCGTATCCCTCCTTAGAGACAATAAGGGTGATAGCTTGTCTTTTGTTGAGTAGCAAGCAACAAAATTGAAAGGATTAGGAGGGGTCGGAGGTCTGTCTGTTGAATGTAAGGACACTCTGAAGGGGGGGTCGGTATGATGACTGCCATAACTACAGCAGCGCACCGCTGATGAGGTGATAATACATGGAAATACTTGGAAGAGAGATTTGCAAAACCTCTAGATGTCCATCTGAATCTTAAGACAGGCAGACACAACATCCAGTCCCCGGCAGCTAATTCATCAATGTGAAAATATTAACCCATATGTCCATCAATGATACATTTTTCAGTCATGCCAGGAATCAAACGCGGCACCCTTTGTTCAGTAAGCAAACGCTACCAATAGAGATAAGTACTTGGTCAATGCATCCAAAACCTTAAGTTAAAAGTCTCAGAACCAAAGGAAAAGCCTGTATGTAAATAAATTATAGATAAGTGAAATGTATTTTTTTTTAAATAGGGGGAAATATTAAAAGGGCATCTTATCATTTACTTTATGTCCAATGACGTCATTTAAGAAGTAGCAAATAAATTAGATCATGAAAGAATAGTGGGCTAGCTCAGATTTAAAAATGAATACAATATTTTGGTTTAAACCAACATTTACATTTAATAACAACAAACGTTATCTCGGGCTAAACTAAATAATAATAAAAATCGAATATGAGAGACTCTCAGGACCTGTGTGTCTGGTTGGGAATAATATATACCTTTACTGTACCTAGTCAACAACGAACTCACCTTGCGTACAACAATACCAGCCTCCAAGGTCAGCACCCCTGGGAACTGCTTGTAGGTAAAACATAGCTAAATATTTATTCTTTGAAAGTAATGGTAAAATAATGGATAACAGAGAATGATGGTGATACTAATATAATTAAAATACTTAACAACGGATTTTACTTTGAAAAAATTAATAAGTTTAGTTTTTTCTTTAATAAATAACTGTCAATCTAAAATTGTACCATGTCTAATAGATGTCTGCTAAATTGTAAAGTTAAAATACAATTCAAATGACAATAGTAATTTGATATTTAATATTAAAAAGATCTCAAGTCCAGTCTTGGTGAATAATAATTGATATCTATAATAATAAAACATATTATGATTTATTGAAACAGATCATTAATAGCTTTCCTTCATGAGGTTAATGGTTAAGGTAAATGAATAATTGAATACAAAACATTGCATTCTATTATTCATTTACCTTAACTATAACCAAGCGTATAACCCGGACGGGTAGTAAGACGCGGTGATAAATATTATTATTATTATTATTATTATTATTAACTATAACCTCATAAAGGAAATATATTGTGTTTCAAGAAATCATAATATATGTTTTATTATTATAGATATCAATTATTATTGCCGAAGGAATGACTCTAGCCAAAAGATTATTTCCAAAGTCATTATTGAGAAAAAAAAAAGTTATCCTTTCTTCCAATCCCCGCCTCTCGGTATTTCTCGTTGAGGCCCCAAAGATCTTGCGGATTTAATTTCTAAATTTGAAAATATATTTGTCTATGAATATGGGAAATTCAATTTAAAACAGGGAATATCCATGCAGAAAGAGATAATAATTAAGGGGATGGATTACCAAAAAAGATGAGTGTGGCTGGTTTCTAAGGTGATTTCTGTGTACTCGATTACTAAGAAAACTATTGTACATACTTGAATCAGATATTTACTACTGTAAAGATCAATTCACTTACATGGTTTATGTTTTATTCATATCTAGCCAGCCATTACAAATTCAAGTTTTAAAAAACACTGCATAAAACAAACTGGGCCTTTCAGTGAAATGTGGAAAGACTTAGGCTAAAACTGATTTCATTATATTACAATAAACACGTTTACCTATCATTTAGTATAATTTAATGCCAATTAAAAGTTAAATATTTGTAAGCAGCTTTATTTAAATGATTTTTTTTCATGATCTTATTTTCTTAGTTTTATGGGTTTTCTTAAATCTGCAGACAAAGCATAAGCCTAGTAAATATGATTGAAAATCATTATCCTTTCATTATTCATCATACATAGTGTTCTAATAAAAAAATAAAGTGGTACAGTTTTATTTTAATTCAAAAAAGTGTTTTGGTGCGGTATGCTGCGACCTATCGATGTTGGTTGGACAAGATGAGCATCTCGTGAAAACTCAAGGCAGTGATGCACAGATGTTCGCAGGAAAAATATTAACTCGACTACATTCATTTATGAAATCAGTTGTGTGAATACGATGTGTTTTGCAATGGAAGCCGTTTCTGTAAAAAGAGATTGAAGAGAATAAAATAAATAATGACTATCTCTCAACCAGACAAAATAAATATAAATGTTCTGCTCTTGTGAATTGGATTTTTTTTTAAATAGGTGTTATGAATTTACTATCGTTTCTGCGTGGAAAATACAATTTTAGTACCGTAATTTAGAATTCATTCATTAATTTCAAATCATGTGCGTAGAATACTTAATTAATATAATTACAGGACCCACTTTGGTTACCGCATGATCTAAGGCACTACTCTCGTAATAAACTGGACTGCTGAGGACTGAGATCGGGGTTATCTCTTAAATTTTTTCCATGCAAATGTGAGTGTATGTCATCTAACAGCAACCTTACGCTTCTCTAACATATTAGCTTAATTAGAACATCGGCGTAAAACCCACACGGGCTCAGTTCACTTAGGTGCATCAATCAATCAAACACTATGGTCCTACCTTTGGAAATCTGATCTGTACACAGAGTCAATAATTTGGTATTGGCAATTTTAACAAGAAATACACTTGTCACAATATATAAATGTATTGAAACTATTTTGTTATCAATTGTAAAGTTGGATAGGGAAAGGGGAGTGGGTTGGGGGTGCTAGTGAACATGCCTTGACCACCACTATTTTAAAATTAACACAGGCTTGCATTTCATTTTGACAATTATTATTTAACAAAATAAATTCATCACAAATATCATTTTTACTTTCTCGCACCCCTTGGTTGCCATAGCATGCTAAGCCAGAGAACTGGAAATAACGTAAGGTTTAGAGAGGAAGGGAAGAGGGAACATAAATGCTTAGATGAGTGTTACTCAACACATATAAGAAAGAGAGTGCATTGTAAAGATTATTTCCATGTCATTTTTTGTTGTTGTTCTTGTTGCATTAGAAATTCTTCACTTCTTATTACCTTCGATGTAATCTGTAAATTTACAATAATGAAGTAGGGTGGATAAGAAATACGGTAATTTAAAGAAAGTGTTCCTACATTTGCGTTGAGGGAATTAGCAATCATAAGGAAAACGCCTCAGTTTACGCAGCCGAATTTCAATCGAAATTCGTAGCACAGATCCCTAAAATTATTTTTTTTTAAATTTGAAGTGTGTTCATTGCAGAAGTTTTGATTAAGGACTTTGATTGTATAAAGTTTTAGAATGGATGTATTACTATACATATAGTATGTATCTAAAATTATAGAATAACTACCCACCTAGATGGTGTAGTTAGCTAACGCGCTAGTCGTGTTGAGCTCAACTGCCGGGGACGGGGAGATAGAGGTTCAAATCTTGGTCGGGTGAACTGGGGGTGGTTTTCCCTAAGTGGTTTTCCACTCTCCTTCCATGATAATGCGGGTTCACTTCCTCTAAATTCAACCTTTCCTATTCCTAATCCATTATCATTATTAGTACTTAAGCGTATAATCCTAACGGGTAGTAAGACGCGGTGCTAAATAAATTTAAAATAACTAGTGATGAACACCCCTAACACAAAAGTTATTGGTAAGGGATGTTAAAATATACTAATATAGCTATACAAATTATGATAGAATTAAAAAAATAAACACATGTAAGATACAGTCAAAGTCACAACTAATTTTTTGGGTTCCGTACCAATAATGGAACTTTTATGAAAAACTCAAGCTATATAACTTTTTTCGGCCCCACACAGATCTCAACATTTCAACGGTTGGACATATAAAGCCAAAACTTGGGTTGCAGTTAAGTGATAGCGTGCCCACTTGAAATGAGTTGGTAGCAATTTTGAAAATAGACGAATAACAGAATTTGTGAGTCATTAAAAAAAGTAAGTATACGCTTTATTATTATTATTATTATTATTATTAGCCAATCATGCAGGGTATTTTTAAAAAGCTTTTACCGTGAGAGTTCAAAAAATAATATATATATATATATAAAACATATAAAAAATTATATAATAGTGTGCATATATATATTTTTTAAACAAATAATTTCATAAAAGGAATTTTAAAAATGATGGGAAAACACTGAAAAAAGGGAATATTTAAAAACAAATGTTTTATACTGTAAACATGATTCTATTTATTTGCAAATAATATGTTTCGAAATATTTATATATTACTCTCACTCGGTACTTTTACACATGAATGCCATCTGCTGACAACTTTCGATGGAGCAGAACCATATAGACGAGAAGAGGATGGTGAGCCTAGGCACGAAATGCACACTTGACCCTTAATAATTCATACATTAAAGATGCGCAAAGAATGAAAACTAGCCAAACAACGGAGATTATTAAGTCATAAAGACATTGATGAAAGTTTGTTTACTAATTATTTTGGTTCCTTGTTAAAGCTAAATTTATATTCAATATGGTTAAGTTTTCTTATTTTCTTTAATAAGTCATAACCGATCTCACTTAAAGAGACACGTAGCATCCTAAGGTTTCATTTTATAAATTAATTTGAGGTATCTGACATGCATTTTCTGAACCTAGTGATAAAATCAGCACTCTACTTTGTTACTATCTTAAAACTTGAAAAGACACAACATCCCCGTCCATTAGCTCATCAGTTTAGAAGAAGAAACAGATGTTATACTAAAAAATAAAAGTTCCACGGTATCAGGAATCGAACCTAGTGTCCCTAAATCTGTATATCGTGCTCTTGTAGGATTCTTGGTTTAGAAAGCATTTATAATAATAATAATAATAGGGTAACCAATAATTATTTGATGAGTATGAGATTTTAACATATACGTAGTAATGCAGCCTACAAAATACATCATTTATTTGTTCTTGAAATTAACATGAAAGGAGTAATAACTGTTGGCTTACTGCAAAACATAAATGTTTAGAAGATGTATGAATGTTAATTGTATTAGAAACTGTCAGTATTTTGCTAGTGCATGACTTGAGGAAGTGAATAATGTGTTCCAACCCTCCTTTTAGACAAGCGCCATTTAACTATTTTACTCTATACGCGGACATTCGCAGCCGGCCAGCACACACAGAACTAACTATTTATTAATATGTTTGAGTGCCAGGAAATCTCCAATGTTTCTTAGGTAACCTTAATTTAGTCAATCTTAAATCAATTTGACAAGGGAATAGTGTTTAAAGCAATTTTTAAGGGTAGGGTTTTTTGTTTTGTTTTTTAGCACCGCGTCTGACTACACGTTCTGGCAATATGCCTAAGTACTGATTACTCTAATGGGTTAGGAATGGGAAAGGTTGAATTTAGAGGAAGTGAACCCACATTTACGTGGAGGCAGAGTGTAAAACCATTTAGGAAAAACCAACCGAGTTCACCCGAGCGAGTTTAGAAACTCGATCTCCTCATCCTTGTCAGTCGAGCTACATAGTAAACTAGCGCGTTAGCTATATACGCAAACGGGGTGGGTCTGAGAGTTGTTGATAATCTCAGTGTGGTAAAAACAAATTTTATTGAACTTAAAAAAAGAAAGCCCCAAGTTAATATTAGATTATAGACCAGTGTGATATCTGCTCGAAACACTCTCAATATAAAATATTTAATATATTATTTAAACAAAATTACAAAGTAAAAAAAAATATTCTAGGAAATACCGTAAAAATATTATATTATACTGCTTCGGTATTCATGCGGACAAAAAAAAAGTCTTATATGGTCCATTTTCAGTGATGGATGTAACACGGTTCTAGTCCTGGCCGGGGATATTGAAACACGTTTTCCTAAATTGTTTCCCAACTTCCTTCCAAGTAATTGTGGTTATATCACCTTTAATTTGTATCTTTTTAATCACTATCCCCCAGTAATTAGTACTAAATATGGTTGAAATAGGTAATATTAAATTACTTATAAATATTCTCCTAAAGCTCACTCTGGACTATATTATTCCCTCCACGGGTAGAACGGAATTTTACCTTCCTGCTGATCCACAAAATCCATTATAGCTAGGCCTATCAGT
Source organism: Timema douglasi (assembly GCA_901482245.1). Taxonomy (NCBI): domain Eukaryota; kingdom Metazoa; phylum Arthropoda; class Insecta; order Phasmatodea; family Timematidae; genus Timema; species Timema douglasi. The sequence goes on from CABEEJ010001504.1 coordinate 83,161, forward strand.
ATTTCCAGGGACTCACAGCAAAACACCTGATTAAACTAATGTTAAAACCTGCCTGGATATAAAAACTACGTAAGCCTAGTTGGAAAAAAATTACCCTGCAATCGCTTATGCGGTTATAAATATCCTAGATAAAATATACACAACATCCATCCGAAACTTTAACAGGGACTCGAACCCCATAACATAAGTCTATCATAGTACAAAACTTGCTTGGATAAATATTCTTCAAAAAAAACTACATTTCAATCGGTTAAGTGGTTCCATAGATGTATACAAATATCCGGCTGGAACTTCACCGGGACCTACACCAAAACACCCGATTATAGTTACTATACTAAAAAATGTCTGGATTAATACACGACAGAATAATAAAAACTACCCCACAGTAATTGTGTTGTTCTATAAATGTATACAAACAATCGACTGGCCCTTCACCGGGACTCACACCGAAACACCTGATTATAAATAAATAATGCTGAAACCTGCCTGGATATTGGTTCAGTACAAAAGTAAAAACCACACCACAATCGGTTAGGTGGTTCCAGAGATCCTAAGTTACAGATATATATAGTAATAATATTATTATTAGCACCGCGTCTTACTACCCGTTTGGGTTATACGCACTTACGCTAATGTGCAATGGTAGGGTGATTGTGAGATTAAATGGAGGACCTACAGTTTAACGTGAAATCCGAACCACGGTAGAGGGCTGGCATTACACATATTCACAGGTTGTATTTAATACACGTCATGTCAGGTGAAGGAAGGGTTTGGCAATCAGATAAATCTGTGCCGGGACCGAAGATTGAAGCCCGGGCCCTCAGCACAGAAGTTCAACACCTTGCCCCTAGACCACCAGGTCACCCAGATATAAATAAATCCGTCCATCTTTAAAGGAAAATCAAACTCTAACCGTATGTATGCAAGATCCTCCCTTAGCAGACATCCTAATGAATATAAACAAATGGACCGCAATCGGTTATGAAGTTCCGGGTATCTTTGGTTATAGACAGACATTCTTAAAAACAGTACAGAACTACAATATTTTTTATTTAATAATATTTACATTCCAAACCTTTAAAAAGCAGAGATATAATTTAACGTGTTTTTAAGCTCGTAAACCAAAGTATACAATATTTCTCCTTACTTTTCAATTATTTAAACCTCTTAACTCAGATGTTGTATTAACTATTTGCAGCATTGTGATTCATTTTAAACATCACCAATTTTTTGTCATTAGCTACATGGTGATGCATTTTTTGAACCACCATATATTTTGGTTTCTTCTTGGTTTCACAGTGATTCAATTTTCTAGACACTTATTTCACGTGGTTCCTAGATGTCCCAACAAGAACACCATTAAAAAAAATCATTGTCGAGGGGTTTTTTTCCTTTTACCAGCTGATTTATTTAAAATTAATTTATATTTCTTTATATTAGGCCTTTATATTAAATTTTATGTCTAGTATTTATATTAGATTAAAATTTATTTTAAAATTAACCAAATTTTGCTACAAACAAATGACTTTTTCCTTGGAAATGCACCTCAAAATTTACCTACTTCAAACGCTCGTGTCATTTGTTCCTTTTTTATGCACAGATAAAGATGACAGAGGTTGAACAGTGACCAAATACTAGAACAAATAATGATATTTAAAGAAATTCCTTCTGATGCAGAGTCAGAAACTGAACACAATGATCAAGATAATAATGATATCACGTCTGATGATGTTGATCTAGTTGACCTGATAGCCGTTGACCCTCCTGAAGTAGGATTTGTTGAACTAGAATCTACCACTAACCAGGAAGCAACTTCTGTTCTTGTACCCTCGAACCAGACTAACATTCATACATCATCTATGCTCTCACGACCTGCTCAATCACCACTTCCATCAACATCCGATTTATTATCTGCTGAATCTCCAATTCATCTGTCACAAGTGTCTGTAATACCTGCACCTCCTGTTCGAATTCCACCTCAGTGGGGCTCAACTGAGCTTCCCTTACCTCCAGACTCATTTGAACAGCCAACTGGGCCAACTCAAGAAATAACAAATATGACTAACCCATCACCATATCAATTATTCACAGTGTTGATTGATAACGGCATTATAGCTCTTATAGTATTTCAGACAAATTTATACACTCGGCAATCAGGAAAACGGTATGTACCCACCACAAATAAGGAAATAGAGACATTTCTTGGTATTAATATTCTGATGGGAATAAAACAGTTACCAAGCTACAGAGATCACTGGACTTCTGAAATTGATCTCCATGATAGATATATTTATAAATTAATGTCACTAAATCGCTTCAGCTGGCTACTTGATAATCTGCATCTTAATGACAACAATCTTCTACAGCAAAAGACAGTCCTAATTATGATAAATTATATAAGATAAGAACTTTTCTAGATTTAATTTTTTTAAATGTTGTTGGCTCTTTCAAACCAAATCCAGACGTTGCCATCGATGAATTAATGATCAAGTTCAAAGGCAGATCTTCTCTAAGGCAATTTTTACCCAAATAACCAATCAAACATGGTTATAAAGTATGGGTGATGGCTGAAAAGTCAGGTTATCTCCTTAAATTTGAGATATATATACTGGGAAATGGGACAAATTGTTAAAAGAAATTTAGGAGAAAACATTGTAAAAATATTAACGGAAGAACTCAAAGGATACTACCATAGAGTATACTTTGATAACTATATCACCACATATTATCTGATGGAAGAACTAAAAATATTCAATATAAATGCCTGTGGAACTATAAATAGAAATAGAATTAATCTTCCAATTTTTAAAGATGACAAAATTATGTCACGTGGTGATTACGAGTGGTTCTCAAGTGGAACTGTAATTGCTATCAAGTGGAAGGACAATAACGCTGTTCGTTTGTTGTCAAATTTCCATGAGCCCAAAGAAGTGGAACAAGTTTCAAGACGAGGCCGTGATGGCTCTAAAACAACTTTCCCTTGCCCAGCAGCAGTTGTTGATTATAACAAAAACATGAATTTTGTTGATAAATTTGATCAATTTAAATCGACATATGAAATTGATCATAAGAGCCGCAAATGGTGGCACAGATTTTTTTTTTTTACTTCATTGATGCTGCTGTTGTGAATTATTTTGTGCTGCATAAATGCTTGCCAGTCGATCGTTTATCAATTAAAAATTTCAGACGTCAGATTAGTCTTGGGCTTGTGGCTGACACACATGTTCAACTACGCACCCCTCCTTCAAAATCATCTACAGCAAGACAAATTGTTAAACGATTTAAGCCAAAAATTCCTATTCAAGTTAGACAATCTGGATCTAGCCACCAGCCGAAAAGGTCGACGCGGAGGAGATGTGCTTTGTGCAGCACAAAGAAGAAGCCACAGCAGACATTTTGGGTTTGTACTATCTGCGATGTCACACTTTGCTTGAGGAAGTCGAAAATGTGTTTTCAAAAATTTCATTCATAGTTTTTCATAGCTTATATCTCAGTTATTTTTTCTAGTATTGTACATTTTGTAGTTTCTAAAATTAATCTCATGTTCATTTTATACAATATTATAACTTTACAAATTTTTATTTAAATTAAAGTTAATCAATAAACTGTGTTTTCTACTTGTTTCTAGTCAATTATTTACAAACAATACATTATTTTTATATTAAACTTAATTTGCGCATTTCCATGTTGGCTACATAGTGGTGCAAAAGATGCATCAGCTGATTACAGGAAACAGAAGAATAAAATGATACAATTTTTACTCAATTTATAATCATTAGATTTCCTTATAAAGGAAAAAGTATATTTTACCTTGTTTAGATTTTTTTTTTTTTCCTGTGCAACATTGGGTCACAGAAATCTAATTTTTATGTGCTGCAAAGAGTTAATACTTGTCTACGACATGGCCTGTTTTATTGTTTAGATTTCCAAAATTGATTTAGTAAATAATAAGGTTAAAAAAAGAACGCAGTTAACATAATACATAGAATTTATTAAAAATTTATAATCAACGTAAATCTTAATAAACCACAATTTTTCTCAATCAAAGTATTGATCAAAACCTTTTACTAATAATTATATTGTGACCGGCATGGTAACATTAAATAAAGTATGGAATCGAACTATGGTCCCACAAAGTTATACACAGTCATAATAACTTTGAAGAAACAAATAAATTCTCTTTTATAACTAAAATATGTCCAATGGATAAGATTTTATCAATATATTTTTTGTCCACCCGGAAATAATATAAAATCTTTTAGAGTTAATCTGTTATTTACGTTACATGTGTGGAATTTAATAATTAATCATTAATAAATTTAGAATTGGCTATAAACAGTAATGAAGATTATGGAAAAGGGGAGACTTGCTTTATGTTACCATGTAAAACAAATCAATGTGGGTAATAGTGCCAAAATAACGTTTGACGTGGTTACATTTCTAATAGCTAAAAAAAAATCAGCCCGTATGTTAATAAGATCAAACATAATTAATTAACTTAGTATGTAAATATTAATTATTGGTTTTATCATTATCATAACAATAAAGTAAAATTAATTTAGTAAATCAAACCATTCGATCATCGCTAAAAGATATTACCCCTCCACTATAACTCCTTCTAACTTAGGCTTTGGCCGTAGCTAGGCAAACTATTCTGCAATCATGTTTGGAGGTATATCATACCTCGCGGGTTCAGTGAATTATAAGTTGCTACCTTTCAATCTCGACGGAGTGTACCTTACACAAAATATATTCCACCAGGGCAAGGGCCAAAGAGACATTTCCTTAAACGCACATTATATCGTGCTTTTTAAAAATCCCAGGGATAAAGCTCAGATTCAACACTTTGCACGTCAAGTATGTCCTGAAAATCCCCGTGTTTTACAAGAGGCTTACGCTGATGCTACAAGTACTCCTCACGGGTATATATTGTTAGATTTCAAACAAGGTACACCAGAATGGTTTAAATATAGAACCAACACAAATGTTGGCTGATGCATGTACCTACCATGAAAAAGATATAAAAAAAACACCGACACTTCCCAATTACAGATCATTTCATAACCATGAGTCCCAGAGGGCTGAAGCAGGCCCCTCTACTACGTGCAATGTATCACATGAACTCTCAGCAACGTGTCGCCTTGCTGAAAACGGCCGACAAGAAACTGATTGACTCTGTTTGCGAGTGTGCCTACATCACTTTAAAAGGGCGGGTGCCTTTGAAAAATGCGTAGAAGACAAAGTTACGTGCTCACAAACAGGTGTTGCGCAAGCTGGTCAAACGAGGAGAGTGATGGAAGAAGAAGATATGACTACTCGTTCAGAAAGGAGGAGCGTTCTTGCCCTTACTTTTAGCGCCTTTAATTAGCGGTGTCATCGGTTCCTTATTCAACAAGTAGATAATGGAACACACGAAAAATATGATAATGGTGTCCCCTGAAACATGACACCGTTACGAGCAACACCACATCGGCCACAACACTAGTGGTCTCCATGTTGGACAAGGAAATGGGAAAATCCTCGCTTCAAAACTTGACGAAAGTCTAAATGGACTTTATATCAACAAGTGCTACAGCACTATCTACACTCTAGTCAACACCCTTTACCGTCTGAAGATAGCAACACCACTACCACCACCCCTGAAGTGTCTGTACTTCCCATCACTGCTGTGCTTAATACTGTACCAGTACAGGCACGTAAAAAAGCTGAACTTTTACTAGAACATATTATTTCCCGAGGCGGCATCTCTTGGGACGAGAACGGGGAAGTGAGTATTCACGATTCGCCTCTCCGTGGATCCAATATTGTGGATTTAGTCAATGATCTGGTCAAAGCAAGAAGACACAGCGAGCCGTCGGGGTGGCGAGAGTTTCTCACGGAGCTGCAAAAAATAAACGTTCCGAAAGAATTTATTATAAATCCGAAACGTTTGGCACCCATTAGAGATCCTACGCCCGTACCACAACCACTTACACCATCACAACGCCCTAAGAAGAAACTGCAGAGGGTGGATGAAAAAATATGGCTGCCGTTCCGAGATTAATGCCCTGTTTAGCTGACATCTACTACGACCCTTCTCATCCTGCAAGGTTTGCAGGGGCTCATAAAGGCGTCCAAGAAAGATCCCGAAAAAGTACGAGAATGGCTTCGTGCGCAGGACGCTTATATCCTGCACAAACCGGCGATAAAAAAGTTTCCAAGCAACAAGAAAGTGGTGTCAAACATTGACGATCTCTGGCAAGCCGATCTCAACGATATGAGAAGCCTCGGAAAATACAACGACAGAGCAGTGTACTTGCTCACCGTCATCGACGTGTTTAGCAAGATGGCCTGGGTGAGGATGCATCCGTCCAAGATGGGGAGTGTCGTGAGAGACGCCTTTCAGAACATTTTCAAACAGAGCGGCCGTAAACCTCTAAGTTTACAGATTACTCTGACTAATCATGAGATCTCCCTGAGATGCATGTGCGGTGACCGTATGGTCGTCATCAGCGAAAAACAAGACGCCGGACTCAAATGGGTCGCCTATTTAGCCCCTAGCTGGGCGCGTCTTTGTGACGTGTGGGACCTCATCGACGTCACTGTCGACCACCGGGATATATGGTCAACACCCGTCGCACGCTATTGCAACGATTTGATCGACACACTCGTCGTGGATGTGTGCGACACGCTAATAGAATCGTCGGATGTCATCGATATAGAACAGCCTACGGTGGAAACGCACATCAGAAACCTGGATCTTATCAGTGCTATCTACTATACACGTCAAGTCGTCGGTTTGGACTATTACATGCTGGATTGTGAACTAAAAACAATTTTACTAACACATCTAAGAGACACTGTGGAAAAACGTATGAACGAATATATGCGCCATTCCTGTAAAAGTGCATAATTGTAAAACCTTTACTGTATAATAAATATATATATATATATATATATATATTTGTAATATATGTGTTTTATTCACTGTTTGTCCCTTACGAGTCCCAACTTGTCTTGTCTGCCCGCCTTTAGAGTCTAGAAGCCAATTTAAAAAGTCCTCACACAGAATTTTTTTTTTTTTAATTTTAGATTTCCTAAACTCTATTTGAATGGGTCTTCCGCTTGAAATCTTTTTAAATTTGGTTGTTTCTTGATGTTATTTAGAGTGCCTCTCTCCTAAATTTTTCTAAAAAATGAAATGCTTTTAAAATTTACTTGAAGTGTTCTTCGCTCTGCAATATTTTGAAAATTGGATCTGCTTAGAAGCTTTTTGAAATGGCCTTCTTCTGGATTTTTTGAGTTGATGCCTTTAGCAAATGTTTGAAGTGATCTTCTACTGGCTAATTTTTAAAAATTAAAGTCTTTCAAATACTATTATAGTACTCCCATGGCTTCTTTGGTGCTGACTGACAGCTTTGAAAAGTTACCAGACCAAATTATGTATCCCTACGCCGAACCATATGATCTGAAAAAAAAAAACATGTGTTTAGCAGCTGCCACTTCTGACAGTCAAAATGTAGGTATATACCTAAATGCTGACTGTCAGAAGTCAGCTGTGAGCTGTCAGTCAGCACCAAAGAAGCCATGGGGCTACTGTAGTAATGATTATCACAAGAAAATTCTTTAGAATTACAACAATCTAAAAACTTATCTGTAGTGGACATTTCTTGGATTTATTTATTTATTTTGATGACCCTAGAAGCTATTTAGAGTGTCATCCGACTAATTTTTTTCTTACAGTTACACGATTCTAGAAGCTATTTTGAGTGTTATTCTTTGCAGCTAGAAATCATTTGGTGTTTTATTTAAGACAATATTTTAGCTTAGTATTTAATACTGTTGGGGTGTTTGAAATTTATCTAGGAGAGAGTAAATTCTTTCCAGGGAGCTAATTCATCCCATTTGCGGTAACCTCTTACCGCTCGGTTCTACCACCACTAACCCTGAGTATTTTCATAAGAATACATTTCTATTTAGCTTTTATTTATGGAAGCTGTTTAGAGTAGTACACTCCCGGATTTTTTTTAAATTTCATATCTTTATATTTTATTAAGCGTGATCAAATCAGAAGCTTCTAGAAGTTAATTAGAGCTATTTTTAAATTGTAATAAGAATTATATGCATCGTTCTCACACTAAGTAATTATTTATTACATTTATGTGTGTGTGTGTGTGTGTGTGTGTGTGTGTGCGCGCGCGCGCGCGCCTGCCTCATTCAACACAATATTTGAAGTAACAAAAGGGGGGCCTACCTGGGCTCTTCTGTGAACACGCCTATGGAACAAAATGAAAGTTTTAAAATATTTTGGTAATTGTAAAAATGTGACAAACCTAACCAAGAAGTTTGTAGTTGGAAAAGCCACAGTGACTGGAAAAAAAATTATTTCTAAAATATAATTGTTTAGTTCCTCAACATTGATTGAATCTCTGAATAGTTGTCGAACATTGAGAGAATAATTGTTTTCCAAGCTTGATGGGGCACTTTTTTTTGTGGCTTACTCAAGAAAGGGGGAGAAGAATCCCAATAAATGGCCCCCTGATCAGATTGTCCGGAATTTATGACTACCAGAGTTTTAATCTAGTTGTTTGAAGTCATTAAAAGTGTATTTAGGTTTGGCCTATAATGTTTATGTTAGTTAGATTAAGTTTAGATAAGTTCACTAACACAAAATAAATGAATTGAAAGAATCTTTTTGTATGAATATAATATAAATAAATAAAATCTAAACACTGAATTCCTTTAAAAGTTATTAAAAACCTATGTTTATTTTATTTTAATCTCTAGTGAAGAGCCAAGCTTTTTGTTTAATTTCTTTCAAAAAAAATCTTATTGATAAAGTATTTTATTATTATTTTGTTCCTCAAACCTTAGTACAATTTTTATTCATACATTAACAATATTGGACACACCTAGTAAAAGGTACATAATATATTTTAATATATATATATATATATATATATGGCCAACTATTTATTTTAAAATTCAATATTTTATGATCCTAAAAACAAGAAAACATTATAAACAGTAGTTATGTTGACAAGTTAGACCTAATAACACACAAATGTATATGCTACTATAAATGTGATGGATGAACGACCCTAAAATTATTTATATTTAAAAAATATATATATAGATCCTTATTTCATATGTAACACAATCCCAATATACACACGTTGTGTGTTTATTCAATACCAATATAGATATTTTGAACTAAATATTTAAGACCATTTTAGAAAAATTTAAAATTTTCAAAATTTGTCAAAATTAAGGAGCCTAAAATTAATTTATTTTAGAAAAAAAACATACATTATTATCTATACTATAAAACATACCTATAAAAAAATCAGAAAGATAATTTTGAAAAACAGTTAATTTTGGAAAATTAATTGTTCTGAAAACTAAATTTTTCAGAAAAATAAGCCTTATATTTTTTAGAAAATCAATGAAATATAATTACTTATCACACAAAAAATTACTCTGATTCTTTCTACTCTTATTGCAGTGCTATTTGTTATTTCAAACAATTCCAATATCCTTTTTAAACACAATCATTGGATCCTATTTTTAAATATTTCAAGGTTTTTTTAGTATTAATCTGTAAACCACACCTAACCATCGCCATGGTGATGGTTGCCATAAAAACAGTTGACATGGCGACGGTGGCCATGAACACGGTTGCCATGGCTTTGAATTTCTCGCAAGTGTAAATTATATGATTATAATCAAGCTCTACTTCTATATTAATCTTCTAGGTACTGTAACAACTTACATTGTAATAACACTCACCAACTGGGGCAGCCGCTCTCACAAGGTCAACTCGCGGCACTAGCTTGACCAGCGACCTCCGCTCTCGCCAAATACAACAAACTGAATGAAGCCGTGTCTACGCCGGCCGGCAATGAAGCTCGACCACGTGTTCGGCCAGCGAAGAAAATGGAAAGAAGAGTTCCGCTTCCGCCTTCACCGAGCTTCGAGACTTCTCTACGACAGTCCCGAATCTCCCCTCCCCCCTAGTTTGTAATGTTCTCCATCCTTCCTTTCCTTCGATCCGCCCCCCTTTCTGAGAATTATATTT
>CABEEJ010001504.1:102992-152944 GCA_901482245.1 Timema douglasi
TTTTTTTTTAATATGTTTGGTTCCCATGTATCTTTTTATAGGGCAAAAGAGTGTGTTGGCCCGTTTATTGGGCGGGGGGGGGGGGGAGAGAGAGAGAGATGCTTTATTTTTAATTATAATGTAAAATTAACCAAAGGTAAAAGTATCCAAAAGTTGATATAATTTTAAATATCAATTCTTTATTGGTTTAAATGATGTGACTAAACGTGAAAAAAGGCAGACTGACAAAAACATTATGTCAAAATAGGGATTTACTGTAATACAAAAATCTTTGCATAAAAGCGATTGTAATAGAAATTTTACGCTGCAATATATATTATTACTAAACAAAATTTGTAAAAGAACATCAAAGTAAAAAAAATCCTCTATGAAATAATGGCCTTTTATAGATAGATATTGGTTTCTCTAAATACCAGCCATATTTTGATAGTCTAATACACCAAGCAGTTTTTTTTTCTAATTGTTGGTGAAATCTTATACGCCTTAAATTATGGAACCAATTTTCATTATTTGCTTATCATCTGGAGTGGTCTTTGTAACTACTTGCAAGTCTATCAATTTCCTACCCCACCTAAAATTGTTTTTTTCTACACGGTTGGTAATTTAAATTCCCCCACTTCCAGTTTCAAACCAATTATCTGACCCTTGTTTTGAAATTTAAAAATTTAAGATGCTTCTAATTATTTGGTGTTGTCCCTCACTCTTAAGTAAATATTTCACATTTATACCATAAGGGAAATTTTATATTATATTAGCTTTGAAATTTTCAGAGATGACGCCCATCATCCCATTTTCTGAGCTTTCATTTTGAAATTAATTTGTTTTCATAATGTTTGAGGTTAAGCTACAGGTTGACAAATTTAAATCTTTAACCACAATGAGAAGTAATTTTTAATATAGATTTTGGAAATCCCATTCACACATTTCAAAAAACCCGAATTATAAAATTTAAATATTTATTAAATATTTGGGTATTTGCCACTAAATTTCTGACAATTATTTATCATCGCAACTAAAAGCTTTGTTTTCTGTTTACACCCCCTTCCTATTTCCCAGAGTTCAATTTTAAATTTTAAAACTATCAGATTTTATGGTACGTCACAATTATCTTTCTGATGAATGTTGTTTAATACCACACTGGTAAGTAGGTGTTTCAAATAGTTTTGAAATTTTGGAATACACCCTCCCCCATTTCGCTGACTACAACTTTGAGATTTAAGTTTTTAGAACTTATTTGAATATCAAGAGTAGTACTTCTACATGTTTGCCAAATTTTATTGTTCTACCTTACCTACAGTGATTTGTATATTTATAGCCCCCGCACCCTAATTTCCCGGAGAAATATTTTTAGATTTCCCATACATAAACTTTTTCTGGCATGGGGTAAGAAAGAGCAAAACCTATAAAAAATGTAAAAAGATATAGGTTATCAATTTGTTTTTAAAATAAGGTAAATAAAGGTAAATAAAAGGGGTAAAAAATGTAAAATAGTTTAAAAGGGTAAAAGTTCAGACAGGGCAATAAACCAAAAAAGGACAAAGGGGAAAAGAGGATTTTATTTTAAGGGAGTAATATTAAAATTTGTAAAAAATACAAAACAGACAAAAAGAGTAGAAAGGGTAAAAAGTACATCTAATCAAAAATATAAGAATTGTATACACCTTTTATCCCATTTGCCCTTTCCTTTCATTTACGTTTTTTGCACTTTTTTTCCTTTTAGTCGATCCCTTCTAACATTTTTACACTTTTGGAACCTTTTGTAATTTTTACACTTTTTGCCATATTGGCACTTTTATCCCTTTTGTTATTTTTCCTTATTTGACATTTTTTGACTTTCGGGACATTTTTTCTCTTTTTTCCCTCTTGATCCTTTTTACCTTATGGTACTTTTTCCCATTTATTGCTTTTACCCCTCTTGTCATATTTTCCTTTTTTTAAATTTATTTTTGCCCTTTTTGTTCTATATACCTTTTTTGAGCAGTTGCCCTTTTACCCTTATTACCTCTTTGTAGCATTTATGCTCCAAGTAAACAAATGGGCTAGTCAATCATCATAATACACTTACCCAATCTCATCGACTAGGCCAGGCAACGTTGACTTCACAACACATCAAAACAATAACTACGTCCCGCGAACTACAGACAAGCGCCGAGCCAAGTGCCTCGTCTCGCCGCTAGAGACAACCACCCTGCTAAATTCCGCTTAACGTCAACAAAAGAACTTACGAGAACAATGGAGGACTTGCTAAGCCCTGCCAGAAGATAATTGAAGTGTCTGTGTCGCGCGCATCCCCCCTTCCTGTGTGTTTTTCTCTGTGACTTCCACCTTTTTCCTTCTCGGTTGTTCGACAAGGTGATCCATATATACAGCCGTGTGCCAAGTGAGAAACTACTCTTGGACTAGGCGTCGACAGTATAGGACGAAGCAGGAGGCTTCCCGGACTTATCATAATGTAAGAATATACTCTTGGACTAGGCGTCGACAATGTAGGACGAAGCAGGAGGCTTCCCGGAATTATTATTATTATTATATAAGAAACTACTCTTGGACTAGGCGTCGACAGTGTAGGACGAAGCAGGAGGCTTCTCGGACTTATTATAATTTAAGAATATACTCTTGGACTTAGGCGTCGACAGTGTAGGACGAAGCAGGAGGCTTCCCAGACTTATTATAATACTGTAAGATAAAATTATTATTCGGCGTAAACTTTAACTATTTAAAATTCTATTTCTGTCATTACCTTTTTTTAATATAAAATGTTAGTGAGGCTAAGTTTAAATCTTGGTTCATTCGCAGCAACTAACTGTGCTTGCGAGTTATTTCACCATACGAGTTAAGTAAATATAAATATGAGAATGTTGTGTATAAAGTTAGGCCAGCGACTTTCATGTGTGAGTAAAGTTCAAAGGTTACACGAATCAATTTAGCTTTTATTTAGGTCGCTTAAGAATAATGCTGCGAACTTAAATTTAGTGAGTATTTATGTGGGGAAGTTCTTTTAGAACAGGAGACCAAATTATTCGAATGTAAGGAAAATTATACTTTTCGCTTATTAGGAATAAATATTGTTTGTGATTTTTGGTACTTGTAAAGTGGGTTCTAGACTAGCTAAGTTATGAGTTAGAGAGGAAGATGAGGTAACTAGTATATGGATGTACTTTCACAATTTAGTAACTTTGGCATATTATTATTACATAGGTGCTATAAAAAGAACTCTAAAACATTGTACGAGAATGTTGTTATTTCGCAACGAGTAAAGATATGGGTTATTTTTCAAGAATCTTCTATACTGTTAGAGATTGTCCGAATCAAAGTTAATGATTACTCGCGTTGGCGTTGATAGTATATTCCCATAACTATTTCATGGTATTTAATAACATATGTGTAGAAGAAAAAAAGTAAATGTTAACTAAATATATTTTGTTTTTGCACGATATTTATTATTATTGCTAAGCTTGTTCAAGGTCATTTGACTATAATTGTTTATAGGAGGAACTCTAATATTTGTTTACTATTTATGCATTGTTCTATAAATAAAATTGAAATAAGTTAAACTTAAATGCACTTATTACTTGAAATAATTTACTTTTTCTATTACGTCGTATTATCCCCAGTTTAAATAATGTTTAGTATCCAAAGTGCTTATTTTCTAAGTCTTCATCCTCGTAGTGTAGTGTAGGCATTCTGTGAAGATGGACCTTAATAGTTTCCGCTTCTAGGAGTGAGTAGCGTGCGCTGGGCACATGTTGTGTAGCCAGCATTTGTATAACACAAAGAAAGAATTTAATCCCTCTGCGCACTTCTATTAGATGAATACCCTTTTGTTTATATATTATTTAATTTTTAATTTTGTTTATGTATTTGGACCCCTCTAACTTTAGAGAAGGGCTACATCTTTAACGTCTTTAGCTTTTTTTTTATCCTATTTGATATTATTTACTTTTTACCTTTATTTGCCCTTTTGGCACTTTGACCGTTTATATCCCTTTTACAACTTTTACCGTTTTTACCCTATCTACAATTTAAGAATTTTCTGAATTGTTGAAGTTTTATTTTTTCTCTTATAGCCCTTTTAATTCTTTTATTCCTTTTTACTTATCCTTTTTGATTAGATTAACTTTTTACCATTTTGCACTTATAACACCTTTTTACATAAAATTTTCCGTTTTTCAATCATTAATAATTAGTCAACATCCAAATTGTTAAAAATATCGAAGCATCAACTTATCCAGGTGGTCCAGAATAATAGTAGTTTATTCTTGGCCTGAATCAGTTTATAAAAAGTTCATTCACAAGCGTTACTTGTGACAGGAGTCACGCTTAAATCTTCCACACAAATGGTCTGAAACCAGTCCTGAAACTGAAAGGTTGTTAGAAAGTGTACTAAAATACGCATGTCTTTAAGCCCTTATTTATCCCTCTAATTCCTTAAAACAAATGCTAAAACTTGATAAAACTGAAATCAATTATGTCGATGTCAAATTTAAACATATTATCTTCTGTTGTAAGAGATTATTTTAAATCGTTTGATAATAGGCTACCTTGATAAGGATTTGACACATCTACTTGAATTTTATTTTTCTTTATTTCTGAAAATTATTTGTTTTCCTATCTTTCGTCTTAGCATCGAAATACTTATCTTTGTTTAACTGATAGGTTTTTTTAATTCATTTCCTCAAATGTCTTTAAAGTTTTGCTGTAAATATCATCAAATCCTGTGCTCTATAAATGTTCATAGCAGTCTAGAGATTCAATTGAGAATGTTAAATATCTCTGATGATCCTGAGCAGTGGGGAAGAAACCATATTTGTTTAGGGGGTGGGTGCAAGCAAAAAAAGTATATATTTTGGGGGGACTTGACTTCTCACTCTTCCCCAATAAATGTTTGAAAATTGGATGACCCTAAAAGCTATTTGAAGTGATCCTAATTACAATTTTTGAGTATGGAATTGTTTTTATTAGTAGTCTTCTCCAGAATTTTTTTAAAATTTGAATGCTTGTATAGATCATTTGGAGTGGTCCTCCTTCAACAAATTTTTTTTTAAATTAGATTCCTTTAGAAGCTGTTTTGAGTAGTTTTCATATTGAATTAAAAAAAAATAGTATTCCTTTAAAATCTATTTAAAGTTGTCCTCCCCTAAAAATATTTGAAATTTGGATACCCCATGAAACTGAACCTTCCTTAGCAAAAATAAGATATAAATAGGAGGCCTAAAAACAATTTAAAAAAGAGCAGAAAAGGGGAGTAATAGGATTGAGTGACTGGAGTTCAGTTTTTGAATATCTGAGATTAAACATTCGAAAACTCAGATCACACAACTCAAACTAGTTGCGGGAGTAAATTTATAGATGATCATCCTCATATAACTCATAAATAGAAATGTATATATTACAAATCTAAAAAAAAAGAGAGATAGCACACATACAAATAAAAGGACCTAAAGGTATGGTGAGTCATAACATTAAAGAATGCTTGAAATGGTTTTATGTTGATATTTATTCAATATAGAATTTAGGAATTTAATTTGATATAACATTTGTAACTAACATGAAACCTTCAACAGAGAAGTTAGTTAAATTATTCTGAAAGCCGAGAGATGTTAGAAAGTATATTAATAATTTATTTTAAACGCCAGAAGTAGATAACAACATTATATTCAAATAAGGCTTCAGCTCAATCATAACATTTGCTAATAACAATAACATCAATCCACAACTTTCCTTACGGAACAACTAACATGATTACGTTATTCTCAAAAAGGTCAATTATTAAAATTACATCTCCTACAATTTATTGAATGAGTCCATAAATATTCTTAGTAATCTCTTATTTATTTACCTACCTCCCGTTATACAATTAACGCTAAAACAATTCCTAATCATAACATATCCCATAACATATTTTCAACACAAATAATAATTATTATAAGTTAATCTTTTATGACATTATTATCAATAGAAAACTTTCCGAGCATAATGCAAAGTTTAGCCCTCATCGTAAGTTTCTTTTGCTTGAAAAAAAAAATTAAAAATCAACAACCATGCATCTTATCGTCTTTGACAAAAACCGAATACTGACTTTATTTAGTAAATTTAAAGTATCGATAGTTTTCCAAATACTAAATCGATCCTCCACAATACTAGTTACCATATCGATATTCTCTTAACAATCGATAAGTTCAACTCAATTAACTTACATCTAATTTAATGATTACACAACTGATCTTTTTTTATGTAAAATACTTAAGTGATAGCATAGCCGAAAGAGAATTTTGAAAAGTTAAATAAAAAACATATTTATACAAAAAATAATAATTATGAAGCCAAAGAGAATTTTGATCTTACATTTTGTATATACTAAGCCTTAGCATCTCCTTCAAATATAACCAAGTCCAAGAGTGTCGATAAGTTGCCCTGTTGGCACTATATATGCTAAACAAACCCAGAGTACATTGGATAACGGGATATTAGGTGGGGAGAAAACATATGGAACACTCAGGAAGAAAATACGCATGATAACAATTGCTTCTACACTATTCTCAGAGCTCCGGGACTGTTCGAGAACATCGACGAGTATCATATCCCTGCAACTCAAGCTCTTTGCAACTCGAGTTCTTTGCCACAAGTTCACAACACATACAACTCCAGTGGGCGTGTCTTGAAACTTGTTCAATCCCAGGTCCCGGCACAGATTTATCTGATTACCAAACCCTTCCTTCACCTCTGACAAGACATCTTGTGAATGTGGGGAATGCCAGGCCTCCACCGTGGTTCGGATTCCACGTTAAACTGTAGGTCCTCCATTTCATCTCACAATCACCCTACCATTACACATTAGCGTAAGTGCGTATAACCCGAACGGGTAGTAAGACGCGGTGCTAATAATAATAATAATCTTGAAACTTGCCGCAGCGATCAGTCTAAACTTTGTCTCGGGTATGCATAGTTGTGTTATTGTTTTCTCCCGACGTGTGGTGCACCAACGCTAGGAGTGGTGAAACGGGGTAAGTAATACATATTTCTTATATTCTTGTAGCCTAATGCTACAAATCTACTTAAAGTGATCTTAACCTTATGTTTTTTCGACAACTAGATGCATCTAGAAGATTTTAAAGCGGTTTTCTCCAGCAGTTTAAAAAACAAAATCTATATATTTAAATTATATTTTGAATTATACTCACTTTGAATTTTTTTTAAATTGGATACTTTTATAAGCTATTTGTATTTGTTATTGCCTGATATATTTTTTAAATTATTTGCATCTATAATCTTTTTGCACCCATCCCAGAAAATTTTTCATATTCGATACCTCTATAAATTATTTAGAGTGGTTCTCTACCTGGCACATTTAAAAAAATAATTTAAAGCCGTTAGAAGCTATTAGTAATTTGATGCAAGTTTTTTCAGCTTCAATTTCGAGAATATCAGAGGGTGTGAAATATATCTAATTTATTCCGGAAGAGGCCATAACTTCTCCTACACCCCACTCCCCGCTTTCGCTATTACTAATTTGTAGTGGTATTTACCTACATTTTTGGAAATCATATTATTTAAAAGCTCTTTAGAGTAGTGCTCTATCCATTTTTTAAATTTTTATTTGCCTAGAAGCTATTTGAAGTACGGAAATTAAAAAAACAATTTTTCGGATTTGGGGGTTCTTGAAACGTCGAAATTCATGAAAATCTTGAGTTTGATTTATTTGACGGTCACAACACTTTCCCTAATTGTAAGATAGCGAGAAAGTAAAAATAAATAGAAATCCATTCTAGTGCAATAAAATGGACCAGAATTTGGATGAACATTGAGGTAAATATCCCTATTAATAAATTAATATAGATGAAAAAAACCCATCGTTTGAAAACATAGATGTGATAGAACCAAAACCATCGGTAATAATTTCCAAACCAATTGAAACTGTAACTGTACAACTATTGATTGAATTTACTATTTTTATGAGTAGATTTTTTTAATACTGCATCTACCACCCGTACGGATTATGCACCCGTGTAGACCTACTAAATAACCCTAATGTGTGGGCGGGAGAGTGTAAAATAATTTAGGATAAACCACTCTCAATACACCCGACCGGAATCAAGGCCTGACCTCACCACCTTGACAGTCTAATATATTGCGAGAGTGACGCCTTAAACCATAGGTCAATGAAGTGCGTATTAATAACTAAAGGTATTTTCATATATCCTCAATTCTTGTAAAGTGTGTTCGATGGTTAAAACCTTAAAGTAAAAAATATATAATTAAAGTAAAATTTTGTTAAATGTATTAGGTACCTACAAAAAATAATAACATGCAACATTTAAACTATTAGCATCCATAGTGGTCTGAACATTGGAAGTTGGAGCTCAAGAAGCTAATCTGCATCTGAGATCAAGCTATTTCTGTCTTTTCTTCCTTTACTTGGGGGAGATAATGACTCATAAATACCTGGCTGGTTACCTTCCCCACCTCACTTGGACAAAGGGGGTGATTTAGGGAATGATTGACACTCAAGGTCCCCCACCTAAACCGCTTTTACCCCTTCTCTAGTAGCTTACAGAATTTAGGCTCCACCCCCCGAGATGATATTATTTTCTTCAAAGCATTTAACTCTGAGTTCATCTTGTCATGTGGTCTTAAGGGCACTTCTCTTCTCCATAGCAGGTATCTTAGGCTCCTATAGAACAACTTTCCCTGCTGTCCTCTTCTCATTAAATCCTTTCTACTTCTACCGTTCTCCTCAATTCACATTTCCGAGATATTTTACGCTCTGTTCTTTTCTCAGCTCTACTCCATCCAACTTTATAGCTTTACTAGGCCTTATCCTATTCCTTGTCATTACTATGCCATTTGCCATGCTAAATTTCACTCCACCCTGTTTCAATTTCTCATTCTATTCCTGTACTTCCTCTTCTTATCCCCTCATAATATCAAGTCATCAGCAAACATAATGGCCCTCATTCTTTCCTCCCAGAGTTTTCCTGCCAGTTTGTTCATAAACATATCCAATGTAATTACAAATAGTAATGGTGACAGGGCACTTCCATGCTTTACTGATTCTTTTAATTGGAACCACTCCGTCCTTCCACTCTCAGTCTTAACACAACTCTTGTTTTCCTCATACATGCTCTTTACTCTCATTATCACTCCTCTTTCTACTTCTGCCTTCTCCATCACTTTCCAAACTTTATTTCTATATACGCTATCATATGTCTTCTCCACATCCTTAAATACCACTACCAACTCTTCCCCATAGTCATAACTTCTTTCCATCAGCTGTCATATCGCAAAGATTAAAATCTATTGTAGACCTTTGATGCCTAAATCCGTGCTGTTCCTCTTTCCCCCTTCCTTTTTATTTCATTTCTTATTTTCTTTTCCAGAATATTCTTATATATTTTTGTACAGTGGCACATCAGCGTTATTCCCCTAAAATTTGGACAGCTCTTCCTGTTTCCTTTCTTAAAAATAGGTATTATAACGCCTTTTTTCCAGTCTACCGGTACCTTGTTCTGCTTCCAAATAACTTTCAGCATCCTGTATAACCATTGTATACTTACTTCTCCTACTGCTTTTATCATTTCCACAGTCAGTTCGTACACACCTGGTTATTTTCCTTTTTTTATATATATAATCTTCAATGCGTCCTCCACCTCTCTTCATGTTGTATCTCTTTTCTCCTCTTATTTGATTTCTTCCGGCTCCTCTTAAGTAGATTATTTATTGCAATACTGGTGATTTTTTTTGTATTAAAAATAGTTATTGTTAGTATATTTGGTTTAAAAATGAGCGTGTTCAATGTCTGATGTTACATAAGATCACGTAATTAGAATATGCAACTACTAAAGTATATATATTAATCTATCACATGAAAGTTATATAGGATATATTTATTTTACAGGACCGGAGGAACCTGAACATGAATGACAATGTTGAAATTGCTATGAGTGGAACATCACAAATTCTTGTTTGTATAGAAAAGGCGCCTATCAACCAAATGAAAACTTGATTCATTTGGACGAGAAATTATCAATACCCTAAAAGCGAACATAGATCAGTCTACATCACGTGCATCTGATCCTGATAAAATGTTTCTTCTATCCCGAATTCCAGTAATCAAACAGATAAGACCCTGCGAAAAGCTTGATTTTCAAGTTAATTTTATGCAAAATTTTAAGTCTTACTCAAAACCTTCTATCTCCAATTCTCCTATTTCCTTCTACGGCATATCTAATCCCACTTCTAATCCATCACCCACAGCTCTACAACACAACAATTCTTGCCTTTCTTCAGCTTCCCACCAAAGTGCTTGTTTGCCATTATCAGTTGAGAGTATTTACGTGGCGTACATCATTGTGGTAGGGCATAATGTTTAGGGTAATAGGCCTATTTAATTTCACTGATCCAAGCTCTTAATTTAAATGTACAACTGACGTGTATACGTTTATTTTGTATAAATAATAATAGAAATGTGTAGTAAAAACGGTTGGCCTATTTGTCAATGTATCAGATGCGTGATGTGTGTAATGGCGGCGTGAAACTTATATATATTCCATTCACGGTAGGAATTACTATATGAAAGGTCTTTTTGTTCACGGCTCTTGTTTAAGAGTCGTTCAATTTGAATGTCTCGTTCACGAGCGACCCATCACTAATCTGTGGTTACATTTTGAGCTGTCATCCAAGTAAACTAAGGTCTAGAATGAAACAACTTGTGTGTTCAGAACTAGTGTGTCCAAACAAAATATCTCATTATTGTATACTATAATTATATATTATTTGTTCTATTTACATCCATTTTTTTAAATGCATCATTTATATAGTCTAAACTTATTTTTTGACAAAATTGGAGTTCGATTTCACACAAGATTTTGAATCGAGAACATATTTTCTTAAATTAGAGCAATAATGACACCAATGTAACTGATTTTTATACTGCATCAAATATTTATGCTAATGGTACAAATATGTTTTGCAAAAAAAAAATTAGCTGTATGTGATTGATTTATATTATAATCTAGGGTTGTGCAAAGCCACTATTTAAATGTGAAGTCGAAGAGAAGTTGAAGTCAAAGATAAAGTTTATGTTTTTGCTCATAATAAAACTTTTAATTTTTTAATGGTGACCTGGTGGTCTAGCGGTGAGGCATTGGACTTCAGCGCTGAGGGTCCGGGGTTCAATCCTCGGTTCCGGCACAGATTTATCTGATTGCCAAACCCTTCCTTCACCTCTGACAAGACATCTTGTGAATGTGAGGAATGCCAGGCCTCCACCGTGGTTTGGATCCCACGTTAAACTGTAGGTCCTCTATTTCATCTCACAATCATCCTACCATTACACATTAGCGTAAGTGCATATAAACCGAATGGGTAGTAAGACGGGGTGCAAATAATAATAATTATTATATTAATTTTAATTTTCTATTTGGTACATCTAGGCATACTAAAAGATTTTAGCTAATATCTCAGAATGATGGAAGGCTAGAGGAAGATGGAGTCATTTTACTAAACTGACCCGGCCGCAGGCAGAAAGCAGTTAATGATGCTGTTTAGGATCAGAATATAGCTCTGCGAATGTTATAGATGTCAATCATTTATCGGTGTAAAAAAATTGTTTATTATATGTCATATTTAGTAAGAGATTTCAAATCTGGGTGTAATATACTGAAGTTTTCTTAGTCCTTCAAAATGTTTCGAAGATGTGAAGGTTATGAGTGTCAAAGCAAATAAGATTTAACCTTTGACTTCAACTTTGACATTTCAAAGCTTTGAACATCCTTTTATAATTTACTTTCTTACTCTATGTCTATGACATTAGGACATTAGATTTATCTGAATACACAACCCTTCCTTCACCTCTGACAAAGTGTGTGCTTTTCACACTTTTTGAAAGTAAAGAATATCGAGCCCCCATGTGTAGTTCTGGCAAGCCTATTCTTGTAATCAAATTGATTTCATTTTACAAAAAGTATAAGTGAAAATGTTTATATTATTTTACCACAATTGAAGAGGGGGATTCCAAAACACACCAACTTAATATTTAGATTTTTCGAGTAAATGCCAAAATAAAGGTTTTTGTTCATCAAAACTAATAGTGGCATTGTCACTGACTCCTGGTGGGTACCGCAATGTTTCCTCATAAACAACACTCAGTCATAGACTACTGAGGCAACTACGCATGCGATGTGACTTAGGTTGGTTTAGGAGACATACATGTAGAATACATGCCTTATTTAATACATCTGTTTGTTATACTCTCAGTGTAGTTAGGAACACACCGCTTTATTTTATTACTAGGGAAAGAAGTGATAGTATTCAAATTGTATACACATGAAAAGGCAAAAAATTGACTTAGTGTGTTTTGGAATCCACCTCTTCAAATACAGCATGACTAATCTAAAGATTAAATAGAGTAATAATACTAACAATTATGTGATTGTTTTATGTTTATCAAGACATGGGTTAACATTTGTAAAAGTTCAAATTTTTGTGTTTGTATCTTTGTATGGACTTTGATTTAGCTTACTAATGTATGGGAATAATTTCCGCTCTATGGCAATGTTGAATTAAACTTTTACCTATTATAATGTGTGTTGAAATACAAAACAATAAACTATTTTAAAGTATTACCAATGTTTTCTTTTCACTGATACTGTTATTTTAAAATTACCCTTATAATCCTGTGTCCTTAATATAGTTTGGGTGATAAGTAAGAAATGATAAATGATGAGACATGTAAAAACTAGTTACTGGTAGTTTAAATACTTTGAAAGTCTAGTTTTAAAATATCTAGGAACACAGAAACTGAAAATTTAGAACTGAAATGTGTTACTATATTTGTTTATTATGTTTGATTAGCAAACAATAAGCAACTAATGACTGTAGAAATGTGCAAGCAGACCAGCGTTTACCAGATGATAGTATATTTTCTTATAATTTTCCTTTTCATATTTTTTAATTAGCAAAAAAATAGGCAAGGTTAAAATATCGTTACTCATTTAGCACACTTTTGCACTAAGGCCGTAGTTTGGCGGCCAACCACTCAAGCGCTGCAAATCGTGTTCTAGCTGCTATACAGAGAGTGTCCATTTTACATATATCCTTTATCTATGGGGCACAGATTAGATATTTATTTCCCCGACACTTCGCTTATTCTTTCTTATTTAAAATAAAACATATAGACATCGGGCAAGTGTCATAAACATTTTCTGGCCCTTTGCTTAATTAACCTGATGGGTACAAACACATTTTATTTTTATTCCATTACTATTATAGGCAATTTATAATAACAAAGCTATACAATTTGTACGAACCTTTAGCAATTCTTTACTTCCCAAGCATATCTGTGATTTTAATTCATTTATAAATGGTATTGCCACGATAAAACATGAATATTCTAGTGCTGGCTTCTTCCCAAAATTTTATGTGTTTAATCTTAATCCTAAATATTAGTCTCTAATCCATTATTTTTTTTAACAAGTATCCAGACCTACCTATTAACAGTTTATTTTTTGCAATATAGCAAAAATGTAATAGCTTAGCTCTTTTTGGTGCTGGCAACAATGTTGCTTGCTGACTTGCATACAAAAAAAAGAAAACTGGAAGAAATGAAAGGGAAATCCTGTGATCGTTCTTTTGGTAAGTTAACTTAACCTTAGAGACAGCCGACTTTGGCCTTATCAATATTTGTCAGGTTCCTGATAAGAAATTCTAACAATTACATGTGTAGGCCTATCCTACTGTTGTGTAAGTTTGTAATTTGTAAAACTTAATTTTTGAGAAGTTGGACAAAATTTCTACTTTAAGGGCTACTATTATGGACAGAAAACTACTAGTCTACTAATATAGAAAACATAAACATTATTTTCTTTGCTCTATTACAATATAAGTAGCTTATGTTATTTTCTTTGTATTAGTAAATAGGGCCTACTTAAGAAGAACAAATGAGAAACATAAAAGTTCACTAACTCACTATCGTGATCTACGGCTCATAAGTTACCGGTACTGCACATATTGAGAATTTTTCCTGAGATGGGTATCATCTGGACATCTTCCATTTTCCTCGGTCCTGAGTGTTTTCTTCCATCTTTTTGTCTTCCTTTCTTGTTAACTTCTGTTATTTATTATTGATTTATTTACACTATTTATCCTGATTCCTAGCATGTAGCTCGGAACCTAGATCTACATCTTGAATTAAAATTACATCTTTTAGCTATGTTCCTTTTTGGTTTTAATACAATAATAAATTTAGAATAAACACCTAAATCTAAAAGTCCTATTTGTCCTTCTTTCCTATACCTAACCTACTAGCTGGTTCGCCCCGGGTATATTACGCCCCTGGTACCCAGCCCCGCTGGGTGTCCCACCACACTCTGGATCTAATAGTCCCCAAATTGGCAAGAGCTCCAGCGGGGGGCAGGCATGCCCTTCCCCGCCACCTGGGGAGGTGCCCTAACAGAGATTTCGCTCCACTTACTACTCACAATATCACCACCTATGGACTTACAACTAACTTAACCCAAAGATTTATAAAAATACTTAATACTAACTTTACCTAATTACGAGTCCTTCTTATAATTGGCTGCAGGGTTTTTCAGTTGTTATCGCCAATACATTTTCTGAACTGAGAGCAGCCATCCGATTGATTGGTGGACGGACCAGATGCCTGACAGCTCCAGCCCAGCATCACAAACTTGTCACCAAGTGGGCTGGACCCTATGAATGAAGGGTTGATTCTTCGTCTGAATATGTTATCTTGTACTCCCTATCTGGTATCAAAGCGCCCTCCAGTTCATCAGCAGGTCACACTACTGGAATCCAGAGAGCACTCCTTCCCTCAGCTAGACTCCAGTTTGCCTGAATATCCCCACCTCATTATACCCAGCCAATAATCCAATTTGTCTTTATCACACCTATTGACTTATTCAAGTCGTACCATTAAGTGTCATCCATATCTGTGGAAACGTTACTGTCTACTGTCATGTCACTATCGCTCTTCGTCCTGTACCCTTGTTTTAAGGTGACCAGACTATTTTGTCCTCTATTTTTCATTGCAGTTAGGTATTATCTCTTTCCTATTTGGACACATTATCCGCGATTGCATCCAGTAGACTCCATCGGTCCACGTCATGCAGTATGTGATAAACCATGCTCGCTTGCAACGGTATCTGTAGGTTCATTCTATCTTCCAATGTCTCAATCCACTCCAACACGTGTTTCAGCATCACCTCCCTTCCACAATCGCAAATTCCTGTATCCGTCAGTCGCCTAGCGAAGAGAGCAGCCTTATATGGACCATGCTCAGTAATAAATTGTACCAATCTGGAGAGGGCTGCAGGTACTCCATTCCCAACTGTTCAGCAATGCTTTGAAATATCTTATGCGTTCTTCTGTCTGTTTGGCTCCGCTCCCACTCTCCTTGCCACTCCTTTTCCAGATATTTCCTGACCTGAAGTCCCTTTACTATCCCTGCTCTCGTGAGATTAGCCACTTTCTCTATATTCCCCTACCTTATCCAACACAATGCCACTCTCTTCTTCACCTCTAAGTCCAAGGGCCAGATACACAAGACTTGACACAAAGCGTTTGTAGCAACAGTCTTGTACACTCCAGATAGCCTCAAAAGTACACTTCTCTGAAGGCTTCTGATTCTTACCTGTCTGAGCCGATGAGCCCACGTGCCAGCTGCATAACCAACAATAGAGACCAACATAGCCTGGTGATACAATCTGATCAGTCTCATAGACAGTTTAAATCTGCCTTGCCCTATGCTGATGATCTTACTCATAGCTCTCAAAGTTTTTCCACATGCGTTCTCCACATCCAGCATCACGCTCAGGTATCTGATATCCTTGCTTCGTCTTATCTGTCCGCCAATCTTAACCCTCGGGTTTCCCTTGAGTACCCCACCTGAATAGCACGTAAGTTGTCTTTGCAGGCGTTAAACTCAGTTTTACCTTTTTACACCAAGAGTTCAACCCAGTGAGAACTGCGTCACTCTTGGCTGGCTTCTAATTCTCTTCTAGATGTTGCTTCAACTAATATGAGTATATTGGCCATCCACAAAGGCAACCACCCCCGCTGTTTCAGGGAGTGACTCATTCTCCATTAAACTAGGTTTGAGTGCTACGTCCCAAAAGATCGGCCCATAGATCGACCCCTAGGGACATCCTTTCGTAAGTTTTTTTCTTACGGTCATTCCTGGACATCTCAAGTCTGTGTATCTTCCCCTGCAGTAGTCCATAAGACTCCTATTGAAGTTCCCTTGCCATCTAATTTCGCTCAGCCTCCCAAATAGCGCCAGCCCCCACAAGTTGTAAAACGCTTCCAAAATGTCTTTATCTTCTGTTAGCATTCCAAACCTTTTGCTTTCTACCCTCTATTTGCCCCTCAATGATCATCTCCATTAAACATTCTTTACATAGTGTATGGCCCAACCAAGATGTTTTTCTCTTCCTTATCATCTCCATTCGGCTCATTTCTTTTCCTGAACTCCTCAACACCACTTCATTCCTCACCCTGTGCATCCATTTTAACCTTTTTCACACTTCTCCATAAACACATTTCAAATCTCCTCAAATATCTCACTTCCTTCGTTCTGATTGTCCACGTTTCAGATCTTTATGTCACCACACTCTTCACAAAACACTTTGAAAACCTCTATTTTAGCTCAATCAGGATTCTACTAGCTGTCATCAATCCTCTCAACCTTCCATATGGTCCCTTCCCATGACCATCATGCTTTCAGCTACCTCCGTACAGTTTACATTACAAGTTACCAAACTTTACAAATATTTTAATGACTTTATATACTTGTTCGAGTGTCTTCCCCTCATTTGATGCACTAACAATGCTTTCTTGTAATATGTAATACCATGTTCTTCACATCTCTTATTTGTCAGGATCCATCCAATAATAGTAGGGATTAAAAATGGGCATAACTCCACAAGAATCTTCTCATTCAGTGACTTTTTTTTTTCTGCAAGATCACAAAGAGGCAAAAGCGCAAATTCATTTTAATCCAGGCCTACTATGGTTAAATTTTTCTTGTTTTTTATGGACATGCAATTTATATTAAAGAACATGCAATGGCTATTATAATCCGTTCACCATAGGAATTGTTTTCTGAAAGGCCTTTTTCCCTACCAGAAATCTATTATATAGTAGGATATTGGTAGGAAAAAAGACCTTTCAGAGAGTAATTCCTACCATGAATGGCGTATACACTAGACCAGCGGTTCCCAAACTTTTTGAGTCGCGGAGCACTTCTCAGGAGAGAAATTCGTGACGGAGCACTATCGTTGCCCTTCGACCATGCTCATTTTTGGCTGTTTTTACGTAACTGCATTTTCAAGTTGCTAGACAATTTTTTTTATCATATAACAAAAGCACTAATTATTTTTCGAATTCAAAATAGCTTATATTTTTATCCAAACTTAATGTTTACCATTGAAAGACATTGAAAATTAGAACTTTACGTTTTTTTTTCTCTAAACACTTATTTTGCACATACGTGTATTCGGCATAAAGGTGAAGATATTTTCACTTAGCACCTACATAGGTAGTAGCCGAATGACAGCATTATTGGCTCTGGAAACTAATTTTTAAGCATTTGGACATGTTAAGGCGGGGATGCAGGGGACGCAAGAAAAGGCGAGTGTTTTTGCACTTTTAATATCAATACTTTTTTTAGGATCAAATAAATTAAATATTGCTTCTATAGAATTATAGAGCTTAATTTTCTTCACATGGCGGGATCAACATTTCTTGAATATCATTCAAGGATGTCCTGGAATTTAATAACAAATTTTTCTCTTCATTTAAAAAGTTTCTTAGATAATGCTGCTCTGTTCACGACAGATATTCAACAACTAATGAGGTCACCATGTGAAGAAAATTAAACTCTATGTTTTTATAGAAGCAATAGTTTTCTTATTTTGGCAAAAAAAAAGTTTCTCTAGATCTAGAAACTTTAAATTAACTCTCCTTAACTCGCGTCCGCTGCATACTCACCTTAAACATTAAGTTTTATTCATTATAAATATATTTTCTACACTAATTTCAGAGAAATAAGGAACTTACTTAAATACATAAACGAAAACCAACAACAAAAAACATAAAGTAATGCAACACATTTGAGAACGAATTCAAAGCAGGTAGTGTAAATATACAATACTACTCACCTATATAAGGAATTACAGTTTCAAAATAAAAAATGTAGCTTGGTATCGAAAAAGAACGATAAAGCATAGCCAAATAACTTAGATTCTAATGAGAGGGATGGGACTGTTTTGATTTGCACAATGTGGCTATATCTGGTTTAATTTGGGACAGCTGCAACCGAATATCTGGCTCTGCATTCAGGCGGGATCTATATTTTGTTTTAGTAGCCACATAAGCAGAGAATCCTGATTCACATAAGTAAGTTGTTGTAAAGGGTAAAAGGATGATTTTCGCTTTATCTGATAAAACTTTAAATTCGTCTTTTAGCTGACACCAAAATTCTGTTAGTGAATTCTTAGTTGCAAAATTATATTTTACCACAGAATCTGATGTCAAATCAATCATACACTCATACTGGTGTGATGTCAGACAGGCTGGCTTTTCCGACACAGCAGAGTATGGGTTTACAACCCAACAGTTCTCTTTTATTTTATCGTGGAATTCTTCTGGAAAATAACAGTTGAAACTATCAAGCAAATTTAGCAGATGAACGTGAAACTCATTTAAGATATATTCGGGTACGTCAGAATCTAGTTCTTCTCTAAATTCTTTTACCATTGGGAAACTGTCTAGATTTAGATTTTTCATTGAATCCGCCCAAAACTTTATTTTCTTTTTAAACGCTTGTACTTTATCGCTGGCGTCAAAAACGGTTACTGCTTTCCCTTGAAGTGAGATACTTAAGTCATTAACTTTTTTTAAAATGTCTGCTAAATACGCCAATTTCATAACCCAATGCTCATCACACAGCCTGTCTCCCAAAGCGAAGTCGTTGTCAATCAGGAAGGTTCTGACTTCAGCCCTCATTTCAAAGAGCCGAGTCAAAGCTTTGCCACGAGAAAGCCACCTTACTTCTGTGTGAAGAAGTAAAGACGTATGTAGACTCCCCATGTCTTCACACAACAGCTTGAATAGTCTTGTATTTTTAGTTCTAGATTTGATCAAATTAATTACTTTCATGCTTTCGTCCAAGACTTCTTTTAGGAAGGGTGGCATTTTTTTCACAGCAAGGGCATGGCGGTGGAGGATGCAGTGGCTACTGCTGCATTCCTTGACTTTTTGTTTTATTCTTGAGATAGCACCGGACGTCTTCCCAGTCATGGAATTTGCGCCATCCGTGCACACATCAACGCAATTATCCCATGGGATGTCACTCACTGTGAAAAATTCTTCTATTAATTTGAAAATTTCAGCGCCAGTTGTGTTAGTTGGTAAAGGCTTGCAGAGAAGCAGATCCTCTTGAAAAGACTCCAAGTATTGGTAGCGTACAAATACTATTAAAATTGCCAATCCAGCCACATCCGTTGATTCATCCATTTGGAGCGAAAACTTAGTGCATTTTATTCGTGAAAGTAAAGTAGCTTTCACATCCTCTGCCAAGTCCCCGATTCGTTGCGAAATCGTGTTATTTGACAAAGGAACGGTGTCTACTAGTTTCGTGGCTTTTGCATCCAGCATACATTCAACTATGTCCTTTACACAAGGCTTTATAAGGTTTTCAGCGATGGTATGGGCTTCGCCAGCTTGAGCAACTCGGTAACTGACTAAGTAGGACGCCATCAAAGCCTGTTCATTAACTGTTTTTGAGTGATAAGATATAATTTTCTGGGCTTGTGTAAGTTCACCATACTTCCTTCTGAAGAAATCAGTCGGTTTTCCCTTGCATTCTGGATGGACCCCCTCAAAATGACGGCGCATTTTTGCTGGGAACATCGCACTGTTTGGCAAAACTTTCATGCAAACTACGCACTGTGGTTTGTTGTCACTAGTCTCAACAAATCCAATATCCAAGTAGGAATCGTGATACTTCCTTTTTATAATTTTTTTTACCTGTGGCACTGATCTCCAAAGAACTAGTACTAGGCAGTTCTTTCAACAGTTCAGAAGTTTCTGTCACACCTGCTGTCGCTGATTCGTCTAAAAACCCTTCATCCTGTCCAGCAATTCTATCATTGGCAACTGCTCCATCTTCTTCCACACTACAATATAAAAATAATATTCGTATCATCTGGGCAAATAATATTAATGATAATAATAAATGTCAAGTATTTAATAAAACAATTGATCAAAGAACCATTGCTCCTAAATTAACGTTGAATATTGTTTAAGAATGTAAATGTTTCTTTCATGTTTGCTCACAATGCTTGTTAAATGTGAGTAACCATCTTATCCTATCGCTTGGTGACATCAAATTGGCTGCAGCTTCAAGGTTACTACCAATTAACAGGCCAAAATTCGAAAATAGCCTGAGCTGAAATCTATTTTTGTTAAAAGTGCAACAATATGTACAACATGCAATGCATATACTGAAAAGTCTTTATTTACTATTTAATTTGTATAAAGTTGTATGTACCTTAGTCCCTATCTCTTCTTTTAGGTCCTGTGTTATTGGCATCCAAAGCTGTTACTTGTTTTAATGACACACGCTCTTATTCTAGCAGACCCCAATAGATAAACACTATTCAACGTTAAAAAAAAAGCATCTAACATAATATTTGTACATACCTGTTAGCTGTTGATGCTTCCATAGCTACTGGAGGAACTGTGGCGGAGGTTTTAATAGTCTTTTTTAAGGATCCAGACTTCAGCCAGCGATCCATTGAAAGAAAATCTATGATATTTTCTAAATCACTACTTAGGTGCTCCAAAAAACCTGTAATAGGCAGGTGTTTCGTCCTCAAGAGGGAAGATCCATTAAAGTTACTAACGTAATTATTTTAAAAAAAATCACACAACAAAAGCACTCGTGAAAAAATAACACCGCACTGCAATTTGACTTGTTTCGACTCTCGACTAAACATTGAATGAACTGCAACAGAATGAAGGAGCGAAGAAACAAAGAGTTTTTAATATACAATAGAGACTTTCCAGAAAATTCTGTAAAAGTGTCAAAGCTAACAATCGGATCTTTAAGTAAGTTGAGGCTCTCATTGAGCCGGGATTAGCTGGCGCCATTGAGCCTATCTGTCTGGTTTCGCCGCGTGAAATCTGTGTGCTTCACGGATTTTCTCAATGTTTTGTGTGGTTCCGAGAAGGTGCGGGCGGGTAAACCTGACTGAGGTGCCGCATGACAAAGCACTTTGGATCCATAATACTTGCTATTTACACTGCTTTACGGCACGATGCAGGAGCTAAATTATTTCTACACAATACTTATCTAAAAACAGTTCATGACCGCACAAATAAACAATTTTGAGATCTTGTCACATTTATTTTATTTTTATTTACAATCTCTCCGCGGAGCACTCGGAGATGTTTCGCGGAGCACACTTTGGGAACCGCTGCACTAGACTATAAACAAAGGCCTATAGTAGGGATCCAGTGTAATATTGAGTCGGCGCCTGATCTAAAGGTTTGTTGAATGATGATGGCAAAAACCAAATAACTGCAACACATCTCAAGAATAATACTGCCCAGAAAATTCTAAAGTATCAACCCAGAAGAAAAATAAGACTTAAAATAACTTTTTCTGGATCTTGAGTTGGATGCTGAAACAAACTACTAAGGTTTATACCAGGCATGACCAACCGTTTCCTGATTGAGGGTTGCATAAGTTATTAGGGAATTGGCTGGGGGCCATATATAATATGTACATTACCCAATGCCCAAATCTGGTACAAACACATGTTACATATGCTCACATACATATGCATGCACACACACATGCATATACACACATACGCATGCATACATTCGCAAATAACATTATACTTGCATACAACCTGAACAAGTAAATACACATATAAAAACAAGATGTAGGCCTATGATGAAAAAAAACCCATTCCTACTGTTTATTTAGCCTAATATTTAGAGTATTTTAATTTGTGTTGGTGGGCTGCACAGAACAAACTTGGGGGCCGGGGGCTGGAGATGCCTGTTAAATACAGTAGCCCCATGGCTTCTTTGGTGCTGACTGACATCTCACAGTGATTTCTGACAGCCAACATTTAGGTATATACCTAAATTTTGACTGTCAGGAGTGACGGCTGCTAAACACATGTTTTTGCAGATCATATGGTTTGGCATAGGGATACATAATTTGGTCTTGTAACTTTTCAAATCTTTTAGCTGTCAGTCAGCACCAAAGAAGCCATGGGGCTACTGTACCTTGATGTTCTTACGAATGGGCATTTTGAGCATTTTTTAGAATATATATTCATATTTTTAGTGGTCATTATTGATAACATTTCTACATTAATAATGTTGTTTTTATAGATATTGATGATATTATATATCAAATGTGACAGCTGTATCTGACTTGACGTATGAATATTTGAAAGTAGCATACACTTAGATCTAGTAACTTCTTTTCAAGTGTGTGCATGTGTGTGTGTGTGTGTGTGTGTGTGTGTGTGTGTGTGTGTCAGGGGAGGGCGTGGGTGTTTCTATTTGCATATCCATCCTAAGAATTATGATGGTGATGATAACTTCCCTTCTCCCCCCTCTCTCTCTCATCTTAAAGTTTACTTCACACTCTATTTTGATTTACATTCATTTAAACTACTAAGCCTACATCTAGTTGCATCTAAAACTAAGGGAATAAATTCAAGTTCTAAAATGTGGTCGATAGGTTTGTCGAAGAATTATGTTGGAATTTAATCTAAGTATTTTTAAACAGCATAGGCCTATTCTAACTAAATTAGGTCTAAAAAAAATGAATCCTGAATCCTGAAAAGCTTTCTTGATTTCTTTGGATCAAAGGATGCATCTTAAGATACTGATACTTCATTTTTATTTCTTATTTTAACGAGATGTACCCAATTTTACTCAAGCTAACACATGTAACAAAATTGAAATAAGCCTTAAGCTTTGGTACCTACTCTGATAAACACATTCATTTATTTTGTTAAGAAATAAATATTGTCTCCCACTTGATTAAATATGAAATATCTTACATCAGGTCATACTCATATCAGCTGAGTATTCTAAATGGACTGCCAGAAATATAAATTGAATTCAAAGAACCAAGCACTCAAGATTATCTTACAATTGAATTATTTGATTTCAGGTGAGAAAAAAAAAGATTGTAAATCTAATGTAGTATCACGGCCTCTTACTCCGGACATGTTTGAGGAAGACTTTCCATCAGTGCCTGAAACAATGAACTATCCAGATGTTGCTTTGCAAATTGAAGGTTAGTTATACATCTCTTTTATTATCTCTTTCAGTAAGATTAAAATATTCACTGTAAATTACATTCTTAAAACGACATAGACATATTTTGATTCCTGAATGAAAGAGTTATAAGGTTTATTTCCTACCAAATGGAAACTATTTTTGTGTCATTGTTTAGAAATATGGGAATTTTTATCAAAGATATAGATGATTATTTGCAACAAATTTAGTCAGCTATTATATTATATTCACTCTGACTTGTGTTTCTTTAAAGGCAATAATAATGCATTTATTTATCCCACAACCTTTTGTGCTATCATTGTAATGTCAAACATTATTACTAAACCAGTTTTAAAACGTTGGGCAGCTTATGTCATATTAATTTGGTTCACAGAAACAAAATCATGATATTAAAAATGTATTAAGGTACCCGGTAGTAAAGATAGTAGGCCTAATATATTTAGTGTCAAATGTTAGTGGTAAAAAGTTTAATACAATTTCACAATATAAATAAATGGTATGGAACTCTGCACGGACTTTCTCATTCCTTTATTTGAAAATGGAGATATTTACTCAAAACTCATAATATATGTGAAACGAAATAATATACATTAGCAAACCTGGGCTATTTTCAACATTTTGTTAGAGGTTGCACACCTTATGTATTGCATTACTATTAAATTCCTCATTTATAAATTTAGACCAATAAAAAAGTAAATATTGACTATTGAGTCTAAAATGATAGAGATGGATAATTGTTCTACAAACATTTCCTCTAAGAGGTCAAAGGAAAAAAGACATCAACATTTTTAGAGACTTGCTTAGTTACTTAATACACAAGGGCATTAAAGTATTATAAAGTTAAAACTTAGGGCACTTAAGTAGTATCTCTGATGGCCTACAACTAAAGATCACAAAATTGTATTAATATACTTGCTAATATCTCAGAAACTATTGGTTTTATAAAGATTTAGACTATTTCAAGTAAAAGTTTTTAAAAATTTTTAATAGCACCTACTACAATTTTGCAATGAGAAGTTATTTTGCATCTCAAATAGTTGCGGAGATACAAACATTTCCGCATCTGTAAAGTATCCTAAAAGTCATTTTCATGGGAAAATGAAAATAGCCATTTTATTTATAACCTTGATTAATGCCAAGATACAAATTTTAATAAAAATCGTTAAGAGCCCATTTTGAAAAAATCAATTTCTTTTCACCTTTTATTAAACTACTCTTAATAAAATTAAGGGTTAAGGGTCAAATTCACAAAATAGGATAATTTGCTGATAGTAAAAGGAGAAATTAAAGCACCAATAAGCAACCCTCTTACTCTGGCATTAAATCCAGAATATATTCAAGAATAGTGAAATATTTGTAGCCAAACTGAATTTCTGATCTTTTAATTAAAAAACAAACAAATTCTGAACAAGGGGCAAAAAAATACCAATTCTTTCACGCTCATTAAAGAGGCTAAGAAACACATAAGATTTTATGAAATATTTTACAGAACAAGTGTATCTATTAGGTGTATTTATTTTCTCTGCATAAAAAATAAAAAAATATGAATTTAATAATAATAATAATAATAACAACTATATCCTAAAATTCACACTACTTTTCAAGCTTTGTAGCTATTTATTTTGCAAAAGTTTTCTATAAAATCTTCAACATACCAATGAGCAACCTTTTAACCATGGAATTAAATACACATTATATCCAGGAATTGTGAAATATATGTAGCTGAGCTGAATTTCTTGTCCTAGATTTTTTTTAATCTTAAATAGAATGTTGCAAAAAAAAAAAAAAATTGGTCATACNAAAAAAAAATTGGTCATACTCATCAAAGTTTTAATTTTGCCTATTATTAATTATTATAGTATGATTTTGGTAGGAAGAACAATAAAAGTTAGTTACTAAAGTTACTAAAAGAATTTTAATATATTCATATATAAAGTCAGGTTATCTGCAGCTGTCACTTTTGATAGGTATTTATCATTAACTATAAAATAACACAAATAATCGTCAAAATTCTTCTAAAGCTCGAGTTCAATTTTTGTTGGTGATCACAATACTTTCTTTTCTTGTAAGATAGCGAGAAAGTAAAAAGACAATTTCTTCATATTTTTAATTAGTTCTGTTGGTTTTTTTTGGTCAATCTCTAGCATTTGAGATAAAATATTCAACAGTGGCATTGTACCATTAGAATCAGTGTACCATCGGGTCTATTTCATGTGTCTTAAGACTGCTCTTTATGGTGCATTTCTCTGAAAACAGTATCTCTTTACAAGGTTGTAGCCACATAGGGTGAGGAAAGCAAAAGTAGACAAAAAAAAGTATCAGAGTGGGAAACAGCAACATCTCTCAACAATAAACTGTTTGAATGGCAGTTCCGAGTATACGTTGCAAATGGGAGGTGGGGAGAGGGGCTGGTGGTAAATCCAGCTCTTAACTTCTTGCAGCTTGGGAAAACATCAACGGTGTCAGATTGAGAACAACCTTCCTAAAGATAAATGCATGTAATGTGTGAATACTTTTAGTTTTGCAGTTGGGTGCTGTGCCCCCCTACTCCAAAATACTTTAGCCTGGTTACAGCTTTGTCTGGCTACTGTGTCCTCAGATCTAGAGAAAAATTATGAATAAACATGAAACAATGAAATATAAATTACAGACAAAAAGTTCTTCTACCTATGAACATTATTATTATTATTATTATTATTATTATTGTGCTATGTTCACAAGGTGGGGGCATATATTAATCTGGCTGATAGAACTATCATCAACTCTTATCACTGGTTAAAAAAATAAGCAACAAGATTGGCAACTTCATTCTAAAGTCAGGGAAATGACAATTCATGTCACACTTAGAAAAAAAGAACAAACATATTTTTCGTATTTACTGCGTCATAAGCCACTGCCCCAATGAAGAAAGCTGAGGGGCACTTACCATGCTCAAACTTGCTGTAACACAAGTTTTGGTAGCATTTTATTTCAGAAGGTGAACGCAGAAATCTCCTGGCCTGCACATGACAATTCTTTTAACATTAGCGATCCATTCTTTTGGTTATTGTTCAAGGTTTGTCATTGTTATCGTTGGATACATTGAATTAGGACTGATTCGACTACACTAGCAATGTCTAACAAAAAACAGTTTTTACCAGCTCTGGCTAAGCCCATAGCATTTTCCTGAATTCTCATACTGGATCAGTGGCGTTGAAAGTAATAAGTTGCAGGCATTTTGTAAAGTGTGCAAAAAAATTATAATATGGGAAAGCAAGCATTAGCTTCCCATGCAAAAGGACCAACTCATATCAAAACTCTTGAAACTTTGACAAATCAACGCTCTCTGTTGACTTTTTTCTCAAAAAAAAAGTCAAGTGATTCAGGTTAGTTGAGCTCCCCT
Organism: Timema douglasi; assembly: GCA_901482245.1. Classification (NCBI taxonomy): domain Eukaryota; kingdom Metazoa; phylum Arthropoda; class Insecta; order Phasmatodea; family Timematidae; genus Timema; species Timema douglasi. The sequence continues at coordinate 129,727 of CABEEJ010001504.1, forward strand.
GTTTCAACAGAATCTCTGGCACACAAAGACATTTTACCTAGTGGTGATTCGGATTGTTACTCGAAGAGTTTTTCTGTTTCATCGGAAATCGTAAAGCCGCAGAAGGAAGCTGTTGCCAAAATTGAAATTAGTGTAGTGCCTCAAAGAAACCATAACACTTTGGTTATAAAAGATAAAACTAAGGCGGAAGTAATTTGGGCTATGCAAGTTGTTTATAAGAAAATGTCTTTCAATTCGTGCAATAATTTAAGTACAATTTTTCAGTTGATGTTTCCCGAGTGTTTCATTGCCAATTTACTGGACCGCCTAAAATCATGTTACAGCTTTGTAATTTGTTTTGATGAAGCGTTGAATAAAGTTATTCAAAGAGGACAAATGGCTATTGTAATAAGATTCTGGGACAAGGAAAATCATAAAGTTATCAGTCGTTACTTAAACAGTGTGTTTTTCGATAGGAGCACCGCTGAAGAATTACTGAAGCATTTTCTGGATGGTATTTCTCCTCTTCCACTCTCTAAGTTGATACAAGTGTCAATGGATGTCCCAAATGTCAATTTAAAGTTTATAAAACTTCTTCAGGAACACATCAAATCTGTCACAGACAATTAAGTATGTAGTTTGCTAAATCTGGGAATATGTGGGCTTCATGTTGTTCATGGTTCCTTGATAACAGGAGTGGAGTCTGTTGATTGGGATATAAGTAGCTTATTGTGTCATATGTACTACCTGTTCACTGACTCTCCAACTCGCCGAGCATTGTTTACCCAGTTGACAGGATGTGCATCTTTTCCATTAAAGTTCTGTGGTGTGCGGTGGTTAGAGAATGCAAAGTGCTTTCAAAGGGCATTACAAATTTGGGACCATGTTGTTAAGTTTCTCAAAGAAGCAAAACTTCTTAAAATAAAACCTGTAGAGACACTGAAAAGAGCAGCCTGTGATCCATTCCTTAAGTGTAAACTAGCTTTCTTCAAGACAATTGCAGATGAATGTCAGACTTTCCTGCAACGGTTCCGGACATCAAAACCAATGACTCCATATCTTTTTGAAGCTGTAGAGAAACTTCTAAGATACCATATGAATCGTTGTGTGAAACCTGATCTGATGAAGTGCACAGGTCCAAAGTTAATGTCTATCGATACATAAAAATCAGAAAATTTGATCCTTAGCAAAAATATTGATGTAGGATTTGCAACAAAACGTTTGTTAGGAGAAACTGCAATCACAGTTACAGAAAGACAAAAACTAGAATTTATACACGAGTGCCGCAGTATGTTAACCACCATGATTGCAAAACTACTAGAAAGAAGTCCCCTAAAACAGAAAGCTGTGAGAGGTTTGTCTTCATTGGATCCTTGTGTTATTCAACATTCACCTCAACTGGGCCAGAAGAGATTTTCTTTTATTTTGGAGGAACTCAACTATGCCAACATCATAAATGATGTTCTGGCTGAAAATGCCAAGAAAGAATACTTGCATTTTTGCAACCTCAAAAAATCTCAGCTTCAAGAAATATTTCGTCCTTGTGATCAGTTTAGTGATGAAGTAGGACTTGACACTATTTATGGTAGCTTTCTAATAGGAGATGCAAACTACAAACATCTTTGGGAAGTAATAAAGATTTGCCTTGGCATGGGAATGCAACTGTCGAAGGTGGTTTTTCAGTAAATAAATCTTTACTGGTTGAAAATATGCATGAAAAAACAGTCACTGCACAGCGTCACATTCATGATGAGATACAAGAAGCAGGAGGGATTAAAAACATACACATTAGCAAAAAAATGTTGGATGACGTGAGAGGTGCTCGGAAACGCTATCATGAATATTTGGAGATGAAGAAGCAGGAAAGAAGTGAAGAAGACAAGAAGAAGGCAGAAAAGAGGAAATTAGATAAACAAGTTTAAGATTTATAAGGAAAAAGAAAAAAAATTAATGATGGAAACTGAAGAGAAACAAGAAGCAATAGAAGTGGAGTTGCAAGAACTGAAGAAGAAACAAGCTTCACTTTATTAAATATAGCATAGTATCTTATTGTATGACTTTTGATAATTTTAATAAAAAGAAAATTGACTTGAAACATGAATAATATGAAAGCAGACACAGTTCTTCCTGCTGTGAGCTATTCAGTTCAGGATATGTACAGTTTAGGTAAAATAAGATTGTATTGATACCAAACTTTTTAGTATGTTCTTAGTGGCCTGTTATTTAGTACGTATTTCTGCACATGATACCAAAGTGAATCAAGTTTGTTACAACCTTTTGATAGGGTTAGACATATAATTATTTTTCCATAATTTTCCCTGAACTGATTGGCAAGACGTCTGCTTTCTTATTCTTTCATGAGATGTGAGGCAAGGTCGGCTGAAGGGGAGGAGGAGGCTGAAATAAATGTATTTAAATTAATATTTTCATATGTATAATATCGTAAAGTTATAGTAGAAATTTTATGAGAAATTGGTCAGGGAACTTGGGAAAATAGTCAGAGAAAGTCAGGGAAAAGTCTGGGAGAATTTGTTTTACAAATACTGTAGGAACCCTGTTAAATCTTAAAATATTGGTTGATGTACACACCCACTCACAAAGTACAACCAAATCATAATATAAATCAACTTATTTAAAAACTAAAATTCTAATGTATATTGTTAAGCATTAAGCTATAAATCATTTCAAGAATGACATAATCCCAATTACCAAGATTAAAATATCAAATCTTACTAGGAAATAATGTGTCCACTTAACCACTTTAAGATGGGATGTAGGAAACATGAGGAAAAGCCACTGTTTTTGCAGTTTTTTATAGTAAAAAAATAAATATCTTCAGTACAAACATAAAAGTTTAATTTTCTTCACATGACAAATATTCAAGAATTGTTGATGTCACCATGTGAAGAAAATTAAACTCTATGTTTCTACTAAAGCAATGTTTGATTTATCTTGGCCAAACCCATTTTTTGCTAAAAAACACATTTTCTCGTGTTCCCTACATCCAACCTTAAATCATGTTAGTGACGTGCAGTAAAATATAATAATTTAAAATTTGATATATTTTGCTATGTTAAATGACATACAATGAAAATGTTTGAATAAGCTGAAATTGTCAAAATCCAAAACTATTTGGCTGAGTCATTGTAGGTATTTTTATTTTTACTAACTTGATATATGTAAAATGTGTTACAGATGACTTGGAGACTGAAGAATCAGCGTCTCCCCCTTCAGTTGCTCCATGGCGTGGAACAGCTATGTCTGAGCTTAAGAACCGGTATAGTCCAGGGCTACCACCGGTACAAGCTTCTGCCAACCATACTGTTCTTTTTCAGGTCAGAGTTATTACATTAAAAATATATAATATTTATTTGTTAGTTTCCTCAACTTTCTTCAAAAACAAGAATTTATTATGACTTTGACTGAGGGTTGGAGCTTAGTGGAACTTAAAATGTAATGTCAATATCCATCAAACTCTGGAATTTGATTTTTTAAACTATTTTAATACTATCTTTATATGAGGAGTGTGAGAAATTAAAAATACTTTGAGATATGCTGTTGCAGAATTTCCTGAAGAAGCTACCTGTGTTTAGAGAAAGCTCATCTTTAAAAATGTGTTTAAACTTATTAGTGTTTTTTCTAAACAAATTTTACTCCAGTATCACATGGGTAAGTATGTTGACTATCTGTTCTAATTATAATCATTATTAAATAAGATGCTATACTGAGGTTAATAATGAACTTTGTATATTATTTGATTCAATGGCTTCTTTTATTTTATTTGAGATATTAAGCACACACACTCTCTGAACTGACTGACTGACTGTATTATCAGCTGACGACTTAGCTAACTTAAATCTATAACAGACACAACATTCAACCCTCAGCCGTTAATTCATCACTGTGAAAGAGGAAACCCATATTTCACCAATGATTAATACTTCGGCCATGCCAGTAATCGAAACTGGGACCATTAAGTCAGTAGACAGACATGCTACCAACTTAGCTAGGGTGTCACAACTAAGTGCATTCATCTATGTTTTATGGTTTTGTTGGTCATCTCTAGTTTAAGTTGCTATTTATATTGTACTTTCAGCTGCCAGTTAGTCCTGGATGTCCCCTCAAGCCCTACCCACACGTCTCCAAGGACCGATGGGACAGTCTTCATGTCCGGATGCCATCTTCATCACTAAGTCTCTATCCTGTTGAGAATGTTAGTGCAATTACAGTACTACACCATTTTGTTTTATATAACCTACCTCAAGGATTTTATATATCTTATTACACTTGAAAATTTAAACATATAATTAAAAGGCTGGGCTAATCAACTATTTTACAATCATTTGTTTCCAATTAGGCCAAGCTCTGATGCAGAGAATTTTTTTTTTATCTTTTCCCCCCAGAACATATAAAAAGAAATATGTAGTGAGATCCATTAAATATATATATTTCTGCAAAACTAAGGTAATAATTTTTGATAAGAACAAATCAAGAAATGATTGTCAGCTTAATATAATTGTAAAACTGTTAGAACAAATCAATGATTTTGTTTATATGGGCAGAATGTTCTTTAAAAATAGAAGAATATACATGGTGAAATCGACAGACCGGTGAATTTCTGATAGTAGTTGTATGTATGTGGACTGTTGCAAATAATGACGTATCAAAAGAGGCAAAGATAGCAGTATATAAAAGTGTGTTAATGCCAACATTGTTTTATGAATGTTAAGTGTGGGTTTGTCAGGAGAGACACAAAAGCAAGGTGAATGCAGTTGGTTTGAGATATCAAAGAAATGTATGTGGAAAAACTCAAATGGATAGAGTCATTAATGAATGGGTGCTAAAGGAATGCAATTTGAAAGGAAATCCAATAGGTAAACATGAAAAACTTTTTTACATTGGTCTGGGTATGTTGAGAGGATTAATGTGGATTGAGTAATGAAGCAAATATAGGAAGGTAGAGTGTTTGGATCAAAATAAAAGGGTAGGCCATGTAAGATGTGGCTAAATGTTGTAGATGAATGTGTGAAAATAAGAAAAATAAAAGAGTTTTAAAAATAAAAGAGCTTGTATGACTTGGTGTATGGATGTTGAAGCCAATGAAGTATGCAAGGATAGGGAAGTGTAGAGAAAGTTATTGAGGATTGATTAACCATTTGAGTGCCAAGAGAATTGACAGTAAAATGTGCTAAATTGTCAAGCTATTTTTCTGAAAAATACAGGGTTTTGTTTAAATTTTGATAATTTATTAGTCTTTGAACTTCTAGCACTCAAATTTGTACAATAACTAGCTAACATGCTTGCCAATCTGATTATATAACTACAAATATACTTTTTTAATTTTCAAATTTAGTAAAAAAATCACTAGCCAAGATATTAAAAAAAATCTATTCTTTTATTTAACATTAATTTTTAAGCTTTAAAAATTTAAATAGCTTAAAATAGAATGAATCACTGAAAGAACATAAAAAGCTTAGTAAATAACAAAATTTACAAAAAAAAAACTAACTTTAGATTTGATACAGTTTCAGTGATCATAAACTTTAGCAGGGTTATATATAGTAAAATAAAGTCTAAAATAAATAATTGGCTTGGAGTCAAAACGAGAGTGGGGGATGGCACTTCAAACCTGGTGCTTCTGCATAAATATGAACAGTTTGTGGTGGATTATCATGACCTTCAAGATTTATTTCATCCCAATAGGATTCACTCATATTTACACACTCACGTTATCAATGTCAGCGGCCACTTCTACTTGTTCCGATCTATAACTATCACTAGAATATAATTCCTGTTCAGTTTCATTATTTACAAATTCAAAATCACTACTTTAAGTATCACTAACAAATTGATCAATAATCACTCTTGCTTGAGCTATCAATAAAAATTGCAAGTATATCTGTGTCTCAAATCACAGCTTTCCTCTTACTACCCATGTTGACTTAATAGTAAACTAAGAGCTCGAAAATATGGGATTGCTGTGAGTGACGCTGGCAATTTTAGCAAATATTTTGCACATCGCTCTGTGTGATGTTGGCACTCAAAAGGTTAAGTATGGAGTTGTATTTTGAACTGCCGGGCCTTTTGCGTCTACCTGCCGCTTTTTGACCACAGCTGAAATATTCTTGAATAATAATTTTAATCTGTCATTTTTCTGACAAAAATCAAGTTTGTGATTATCTCCAGGTGTGCTGTTCTCAAGAAGTTGGGATTGAAAGCCAATCCCCCCTCTCATTCCTCTTTCTTTGCCGGCTCATTTACAAAGTGTACTTTTACTCGGAACCCTTGAGGTTTCAAGCTGAATGGTTTTGCTTTCTCCTAATCTCAAAGACCTACCCTCTTCCATCATTATCTTCACTCTTCACTCCTTCTTGGCATAGGTCTACCCAGCTTTGTTGCTTGAATAAACACAGAATATCTTAAGTGTTTTTATTTTGGTATTGTTAAAACCGTAAATAAAGCAGTATTTTTTTAAATTTAATTTTTGTCAATTTGGAGAGGGGTTGAACCCCCCTCCCCCATGGCTACGGCCTTGAGTATTACTCTCAACCACACGTAACGTCGCTGTTGGAAACTTAACATGGCAGTTGACCAGCCATAAGTATAACGTTGAGGCTGACCTCTGAGCCTGGCGGGTAAATTTGCCTTGAAAAAGTAATCGGTGCCCACCGCACTACCATTAGTTTTGAATGTGCTCTAAGATACAAAAAGGTTGGGGATCTCTGCCTTAAGGCAATGGTGTTTAGTAATAAATATTATTACTATTACTATTAGTAAAACAAAACTTACTTACTCTATCACTTTAGGAACTCGATAGTTCATTAATGCACTTAAAAATTATGCTATCTATGTATATTTTGAGCTAGTTATATCCAGTCCACCTCATTACACATACTCTTTTTAGTTCCAGTATAAAGTTAACCTCCCATCTGCGTCTAGGTCTCCCAATGTTCTCTTTCCATTGGATTTGCCAGTCAATACCCTGAGCGCTGCGTTTCCTATCCACCATAATCTGTGAGATCTAACTATCCTAACAATATCTTGCGATGAAAATAGAATATATAATTCACCATTATGTAACCTTCTCCACACCCCAGTATCTTAATCCCAATTTGAACCATATATCTTCCTAAACACCTTGTTTTTGAACAGCCTAAATTAGTAAAGTAAACAACTTCATTCAAGTATAATTATTATTAGCACCGCATCTTACTACCCGTTCGGGTTATACGCACTTACGCTAATGTGTAATGGTAGGGTGATTGTGAGATGAACTGAAGGACCTACAGTTTAACGTGGAATCCGAACCACGGTGGAGGCCTGGCATTACTCACATTCACAAGATGTCTTGTCAGAGGTGAAGAAAGGGTTTGGTAATCAGATAAATCTTTGCCGCGACCAAGAAGTATAATTCAAAATGGAATATAATATTTAATCAATTTACCATTCGAAAGTGGTTTTAAAGTTCTATTATGTTATTAATGTTACAATTAAAATTAATTTTTAACAATTTGTTAAGTAACCGAATGATTTATAAGTAGAAATGCTGATATTTCAATTAAATAGACTATGCTTACTATTGCATTTTAAAAATTGATTATTAAGTACATCAGGTAAAAACTCAAAAATGTCTAGTCTACAAAACTTTCGAGCTTGAGTTCCAATCTCGAGTTCGAACTCGAAACACGAGTACTCACAGGGCCCTACTAAATATTTAAACTCATTAACTTTGTCAAATTACATGTTATCAAAAAAAAACGAAGAAATATTAAATACTGGGAGAAAGCTTTCACTACTACAATAGCCCCATGGCTTCTTTGGTGCTGACTTATGACAGTCAAGATTTAGGTATATACCTAAATTTTGACCGTCAGAAGTGACAGCTGCTAAACCCATGTTTTTGCAGACCATATGGTTCAGCGTAGGGATACACATTTTTGTCTAGTAACTTTTCAAAGCTTTCAGTTATCACCTGTGAGCTGTCAGTCAGCACCAAAGAAGCCATGGGGCTACTGTACATTTCATATAGAAGTGCTATGGAAGCTATGGTAGCCCTTGTGCCTCTGCCCCTAGAAGCCGAAATTTTAAAATTTAGATCCACTCTTTCTACAATTTATGCACTTAATACACTTTTTACACCTTTTTAACTTAAAATATTTCTCTGGGATTTAGCTGTATAATTCATATAAAAGGCAAAACAGGATTAAAAGTAAATCTAATCAAAAAGACAAGAAGGGCAAAATTTCCAAAATGACAAAAAGGGCACAATTGAGAGAAAAAAGGGCAAAAAGTAAATCTGATTTTAAAAAAAGTATACAAGATAAAAGAAATAAAAATGGTAAATATATTAATTAAACAGCAGACGCGCCAAAAAAAGATTAGCAAGGTTAAAGGGTAGAAAGCATAAACAAGGTGTCAGTAAGTGAAAAAAGGGCTAAAAAGGATATTACTTTAGTGAAAAGAGAGGAAAAAGGTTAAACAGGATAAAATGGGTAAAAAATTGTAAATAGCCTTGACTTTTTTTTTCCAATCACCAACAGGCAAGGGTTCAAAATATTGTGTATAGAAAAGTTCTAACTTAATCTTCAAAAGAAATGTTCACTTTTAAAATATGGTCAGATCATATCTCTATTTTGACATTGTGTATTAGCCAGCCTATTTTCGAGTTTAGTATCAAAATTAAAACCAATAAAGGATTAATATTTAAACATAGCCTAAGGTTTGGCTACCGTTTCCTGTAGTTTATCTTATATATTATAAATAACAAAGCTACTTTATAAATTTCCCATACAAAGAACGAGTACACCTGCGAGCTATTAATAATAGTAATATTAACTTTTATTATAACTATTTCATTCTGTACACCTCATATGAATTTCTAATTATACTCAATTTCAACTCCATGCATTAGTTACTTTATCTTAACAATGGTACGTAAAAAGCATAAAATAGCAAGTTTGACCCTATATAGCTTGTCACCTATAATGATTTGAATTTGGTGAATCACTATTTATAACTAATAGTTACACACCTGTTAAAATTGTGAATAAATTGTTGATTGTTAAATGAGCTTGTTAAATGAGCTTAAGGGGCCCTCTCAATTGTTGTATTCAGTCACATTGCCCACATCTCCACCACTCTGGGAAATACTTCTATTCCACTCACCACTCCCACTCTCACTGCATGCGGCCTGGTCCCTTGTCAGTCCCTGATACATAGAACACACTGATAAAATCCAGTCTTAGCACTTCTTAAACCCCCAAACATTGGAAAAAATAATTGTAACCAGAATACTCAAATCCTTAAGTATTTTTAAAATTTGAGGATCCTAAAAAAATTCTGAGATTTTTTCTACGATATTGTTCTAATAATTTGAATTGTAATTTTCAAGCCATCAATTTTTCTTAATGGCCTACCCTATTATTATTTATGCAATCAAGCTCAATGAACCACACAGTGTCAAAATGGATCCTCTCCAGCTTAATTATAGGACAAACCTAACAACCAGTTCTCATACCATTAATTTGCCATTTAATGTGAACAAAATAAGAATTTAAGGGAAAATATTATACTAATGTGGGAAAGGATTCAATTATGCAAACAACCTGCAGATACTTGATTCTAGGGATAGTTATTAGAATTCAGAAAAAATGTTTGTCATTTTGTACAAGTGTAATTTCCTTGTTTCCACAAAATGTTTGTGTCAGGCTGGTAAAGATGGGGAAGAAAAGCAACTCAGGCCACGCTGGGAACTAGTTCAAGAAGCTTTGTTGAAGCCTATCCCTTCCAGCAAACAGTTGCAAGATGCCATCTTCTCTTACAACTCCAAGTACAGTGAGCGCTGGGATTTCTCCACACTACACACATTTTTCTCGCAAGTAATACATCACCGTTAATGTTGTCTTATTGAATAACCAATTTATATTATATTTATAAGGAGTGTTTGAAGCTTTAAAAACTTCAACTTGCTCATTGCAGTAGCCACATGGTATAAGGCGCTACTCCTGCAGTAGGCTAGACTGCCAATGATGGGGAGATCGAGGTTCAAATCTTGGTTGGGTGTATTTAAGTTGGTTTTTCCAAAATGGTTTTCCACCCTCTCTTCACACAATTTTGGGTACACTTACTATAAAAATATAGCCTTCCTCATCACTGAAACTATTAGCATAATCAGCACATAAATGTATAACTTAAATGGGTAGTAAGCTGCTCTGCTAAATAAAACTTACACTTCACTTGAAATTTCTAAGCTTTGACTTTTCTTCACATATTTTAAAATCTCTGAAAGTCATTATTAATCCTCTTCAATAAAATTGACTGCTAAATACACTTTTAAAATCAATTTTGGTCATTCTGTGCTGTAACATACCAGTAGAGTTTATATTAATGTTCACATGACAAAAATATTTAATATTGAATTGCATGTTGATAATATTGATTTATCAGTTTAGGGGAAATATGTTAAACATTTTTGCAATAAATTATATTTGGTAAAAGATTTACTGTATGAATGAATCTGGAAAAGGCTTGTTATTGGCGTCACCACTTTGTACCACATTTTGTGTTTTTTTAACTTCGCCATGCTGTACCTTTCCCAAATAGTTTTGAACTCTACTGTTTCTGCTATTCAGAGATAGTTTAAACATTTGTAAGTGGGTTCTAAATGTTGAATAACACACATTTATTTCAATATATATATTTTTTGTCAATGACACAACGTTACCCCCTGTCAGGGTAACTTTGTGCCATATGCTGAAATATGTTTACCATTTAGAATTCCTGCTTCAGGTAATACTTTGTGCCATTTTTTATTCATAATCTATTATATACAGCTATTTAGTATGATAGAAAGCCAAGTATTGTAATTTGTAATTTCTAATTGTAATTTTTGTAGCTCGACAATATATTATGAAAATACATATTAAAAGATTATACACAAATAAAAACATAAATTCTTACCTTTGTCACTTTCATTTAGAACACCAAGGATGCAACAAAAATAGGGGAAATATCTGCTTAAATAGGTGTTCAAAGTGGTGCTGCTATCTGTTATCAATGTAAACACTTTAGAAGTTCATTGCAGCATTGCTGGATAGCATTCTAGTATATTTATAAACAACATGACAAATGGCACAAAGTATCACCAGGTGATGTGTAGAAAGCATATGTTAGTGTGGATAGAAATAAAGTTTGGAAAGTGATGGAGGAGGCTGGAGTGGAAAGAAAAGTTGTAATTAGAGTGAAAAGCATGTATAAGGATAACAAGAGTTGTGTTAAGACGGAGAGTGGGAGGACAGAGTGGTTCCAAATAAAAGGTTTAGTGAAGCAGAGATGTGCCCTCTCACCATTAATACTTGTAATGGTAATGGAAATGGTCATGGACAAAGTGGTGGTAAAACTCGGGGAGGAAAGAATGAAAGCCATAATGTTTGATGATGACTTGATGGTATGGGGGAAAAAAGGAAGAGGAAGTGTGGAATTAAATTTAGCATGGTAAAGTGTGAAGTTCTGTTAATGACAAGGAAGAGGCTAAAGCCAAGTAAAGCTATAAAGTTGGAGGGAGTGCAGCTGAGGAAAGTACAGTATGTAAAATATCTTGGAAGCAGGATTGGGGCGAAAGGTGGAAGCAGAGAGGATTTAATGAGAAGAGGACACCAGCGAGAGTTATTCTATAGGTGTGTAAGAGACCTGCTAGGAAGAAGAGAAGTGCCTTTGAAGTGTACTTTGTATCTATTGTCACATTTGTAGCAGAAACATAGACATTGAATGTAAGAGAGACTAGGAAAGTGGAGGCCATGGGAATTAAGTCTGCCAGGAGCATGTTAGCTGTCACGAGGATAAACAATATTAGGAATGAAGTTATCTGGGGAAGAGTTCGGGTACAGGGAGTACATGAGATAGCAGAGGAAGCAAGAATGCGATGGGCATGTAATGAGAATGGAGAAAGAGGATGCAAAGAAAATCCTGGAAATGAATTATGCGGGAAAATGACCGCAAGGAATACCAATAAAGAGTTGGGAGGTCGGAACACATAACAGAAAGTGTACAACTTAGAGGAGTAGAAGAATAGAAACAATAAAGGAGGAATATTGGTAGAGGGAGACATTATACTTAAGTAACCTTGCCACAGGCTAGACACAGTTGTTAGTGATGAATTGAAAAAGGTAGTGTTTACACCCTTATAAGTAAAGTATAACACACTAACCATCAGTCATTCTAGGGCTATCTTTTTCAAAAAGAGTCTGATGATGCCCAATATCTACTGTGGTGCGCTGTGTTTTAAACATAAACTTTTGGACATACATTTTTCTGATAAGTGTATAGGATTTTACCTTCTATCATATTATCAATGTGAACTAAATATTAATTTAAAAAGATCTACAGTACCTTGCTTTTCAACCAAACAAGAGATAAACGTTATTAAGGCCTGTGCAAATCCAATATTTTCAATATAGAATTTTTTCTTTCGAACTTTAATCAAATCTGAATCAACCATTATACTTTGAAAAATTTTTGGACCGAATCCGAATCAAATATTCAATAATGACATCTGTTTAGATTTGAATTATTATATTTCATTATTAAAATACAAAAATGATTGCTATGTAAAATGTGGTTGAATTTTGTAGACGAATGTGTGAAAAAGAGAAACATTATAGAGTTTTAATAATACAAGAACATGCATGACTCAGTGTATGGATGTAGTTGAAGCGAAGGGAGTCTGCAATGATAGGGAAGTGTGGAGAAAGTTAGTGAGGATAGATTAAGTACTGGGTTGTTATTTTTTGCACTATATGGACAGTTTTTCACCTACCCAGTAATGGAATGGTGGGATTATATGTGCGTGTGCATGCGCGAGAAGGTTGGCTGGAGTGTGAGTGCTTGTGTGCTCTAAATAAGGTTATTTCTTTAATTATTAAGGTGATTGGAAAGAGCGGGGTGTAGTATAGAGAATAGAAAGGTCAGCAAGTGAGACAGCTTGTTTGAGTGAGAGAGAAGTATGGCATAGGGAAGGTTTATCTTTTCAGGTTCAACTTCTGAACAGGTAGAGGAAGATTCAAGGGACGCTAAACCAGGGGCAAATTTAAAGGAAGCTAAAACTGGGGAGGATTTAAGGGAAGCTAAAACTGAGAAGGATTCAAAGGAAGATAAAACTGGGGAGAATTCAAAGGAAGCTAAAACTGAGGAGGATTTAAGGGAAGCTAAAACTGGGAAGGATTCAAGGGAAGCTAAAACTGGGAAGGATTCAAGGGAAGCTAAAACTGGAGAGGATTTAAGGGATGCTAAACCCCGGGAAAAATTAAAGGAAGCTAAAACTGGGAAGGATTCAAGGGAAGCTAAAACTGAAAAGGGTTCAAGGGATGCTAAACCCGAGGAAAATTTAAAGGGAGCTAAAACTTTGGAGGATTTAAGGGAATCTAAAACTGGGTAGGATTCAAGGGAAGCTAAAACTGAGGATTTAAAGGAAGCTATAACTGGGAAAGATTCAAGGGAAGCTATAACTGGGGAGGATTCAAGCAAAGCTAAAACTGAGGATTTAAAGGAAGCTATAACTGGGGGAGGATTAAAACAAAGATAAAATTGAGGACGATTTACGGGAAGCTAAAACGGGAGAGGATTCAATGGAAGCTAAAACTGGGGAAGAGTGAAGAGAAACTAAAACTGAAGTGGATTCAAAGGAAGCTAAAACTGAGGTGGATTAAAGGAAGTTAAAACTGGGGAATATTTAAGTTAAGCTAAAGCTGGGGAGGATTTAAGGGAAGATAAAACTGGGGAGGATTCAAAGGAAGCTAAAACTGGGAAGGATTTAATGAAAGCTAAAATTGGGGAAGATTTAAGGGAAAATAAAACTGGGGAGGAGTCAAGAGAAGCTAAAACTGAGGAGGATTTAAGGGAAGCTAAAACTGGGGGTGATTCAAGAGAAGCTAAAACTGGTGAGGTTTCAAGGGAAGCTAAAACAAGGGAAGAGTCAAAGAAACTAAAACTGAAGTGGATTCAAAGGAAGCTAAAATTGGGGTGCATCAAAGAACCACCAGTGGTCTTACAATTTTATTAATCAATTATCTGGACTTTTCCATTTTCTTACAATTTATATTTCAGTTGATACTTAAAAATTATTTATAAATGGATTTGCTTATTTAAACTCCGTTACATTTATTGAAAATACATTTTTTCTGTTTTATTCCAAAATAATAATCTTTTAAATATCATTATTGCATTTTATCTTTGAAACATTTAAAATATAATAAAGCAAATGATAAGTTATCAGCCTAATCAGCAACAAATAATCAGCAAAAGAGCTAATCGGTCCAATCCTACAAAAAATATAATTCATATTTGTAAATTTGAGAAATTACATCTGGACACAAGAACAAAACCTACCACAGAGCTATCTAGAAATTGTTCCTCTCAGGGTACTTGATACGGGTACATCCACAGTTAAAAGATAATATCCACTTTCCAAACTTCGCTAGTCATCTTAACTATCTTATGTTCATAATTTTTTCAAAAATTCAAAGAAAAGGAAGATTTGGATTTATAAAATAGTGTATTTTACCTATCTTTAATTTAAATAGTGGATCAACCCGCTTTGGTGGACAAATGGTCTAAGGCATAAACTGGGCTGTTGAAGACAGGGAAATTCGTGATCGAATACCAATCAGGTCTACTGAGGGAGTATTGTTCCAAATGGTTTTCTGATTTCCTTCCACAAATATGCGGGTAGATTACCTCTAAATTGCTTCCTTTCCCATTCCTACCCTATTCGCGTAATTATCATATATCCTTATAACTAACCTGAACAGGTTGTCAGGTGCAGTGAATTTTTTTTTTATCAATGTTAGTCGTCATAAAAATAAATTTTTGAAAATATGATTTGAATTTCGAACTAAAGTCTTTAATGAATCCAAATCTGGGATGTATTCAACTATTAAATCAACTATGAATCCTGGTTAAATTTGGATTATTATATTAGTACTTTTGAATCATCACAAAGTATTACTACAATTTTTCTTTGATTCTTAGATCCTTGGAACCAGAGAGAGTACTAAGTTTTTTAGCACTCTTCTTCCTCAAATAATTGGTCTGGCTCTGCAGCTGCCCTCATTAGTGACTGGTCCCATTCCCCTCCTAGTCCAACACCGTAACCAGTCGGTCAGTTTGACTCAGTTGCAAGTAGCAAGCCTGCTGGCAAACGCCTTCCTCTGCACCTTCCCTCGTAGGAATACCGCCAAGAGATTTTCCGAGTACTACAAGTACCCAGACATCAACTTCAACAGGTAATAAATGAAAGAGGAACAGGTATCCTATTATTTACTTAATCTATGGCACTAGGAACTCGAAAGTTCATTGCCGGGCATACAAAAGTAGGCCTCCTATCCCTTACTTGAGCTAGTTCTATACATTCCATCTCATTACACCATATCCCTATCTTGAGTTAGTTCTTTACATCCACCTCATTACACCCTATTTCTATCTCAAGCTGGTTCTATACAGTCTACCTCGCCACACCCTATCTCTATCTTGAGTTAGTTCAATCCAGTCCACCTCACTACACCCTATCTCTATCTTGAGTTAGTTCTATCTAGTCCACCTCATTACACCCTATCTCTATCTTGAGCTAGTTCTATCCAGTCCACCTCATTACACCCTATCTCTATCTTGAACTGGTTCTATCTAGTCCTCTTTGTTACACTCTATCTCTTTCAGCTCTTGCTAATGTTATCTTCCCATCTGCGTCTAGATCTTCCCAATCATCTTTTCCCATTTGGTTAACCAGTCAATACCTTGAACACGGTTATAGACTATTCTATTCACATTGCATATCCTGCACACCATAATTTGTGAGATTTGATTATCCTGACAATGTGTTGTGATGAGTACAGGGTATATAACTTATCATTATGTAACCTTCTTTAATCAACAGTATCCTAATCCCGTTTTGAACTAAATAAATTCTCAGCAGCTTGTTTTTGAGAACCCTAAATTTAATTATTTAATGTATGTTATAACATTAAAACACTTAAATGCATTAAGGTTTACTTGATACCATCTTACACTAAGCTGTTTGTGTTCTAAAAGCCTCATACTCTCCTCCTTTCACTAACAAAGGTGGTTTACCAGGGGTATGCAAAACATTACACTTTTTTAATTCAAAACAAAGTTGAATCAAATATATTAAATATGTTCGGAGCCAAAGCAAAATTTTAATATTTTTTTTTAGCTATTTTATGATTGAAAAAATATTAAATTGTGATTATTTATATAACTTTATATTCTAAAATTACTTGTAAAATGTTTTATGGCACAGTTCTAATCTGATAAATCAAGTAACTATCATAACATACATTGTTTAATATTTCAGATTTTTATTATTGTCATATAGCTAGGGGGTCAGTTAATTATTATAACCCCTTAGAGCAATAATCATAATAGCTTCAGGTAAATAAAGGTATTTACTATGTTAATGTTACACTTACTGTAATAGTGATGCAATACAAAAACGGTGTAATGAAGTGGAAGTAGACAATATATATTTAAACTAAAACTTAAGTCATACAGACTTTAGTCATTTGGGAATTGCCTGGTATAATTGCTTTCTACGTATTACCTTAGTCAAAAACAATATTGTGACTTCTTAAGTCCAAAGTGAGTAAACAGTGGAAATCACCCCAGTCACATGCTCCTCTAAAGACTGTTAGTTGAACCATTTGTACTCTAATGCTAGAAACTTCCACAGATAAACAAGGAAGGTATATAAACCCCAGATATCTGGAAATTGGGGCTATTCTGTAATAATTTGTCACACTGAATGTATGTGGAAGTACGGTCTGGATCACTCTTCATATGAACCACAAACTTGTAACATACTTTAGTTATTATTAAAAGTGTAAGAACACCATTCTTCACTATCAACAACACCCGATTATTTCTTCAAGTCCAGAGGTTCCTATCAAGGATTTAGAGTTGAAACGAATCCAATAGTTCCCTACCTTGAGCTCCCATTCATGAAGGATACAACACCATATTAATATTGATGGCACCCTCCCTCAACCTTCAAACCCAGAAACTTCAGCAAAAAAAAGTAGAGATAAGAGTAAACAACTATTCATTCATTATCAGACACACAATACAAGGCAAAGAAATAACCTTTTTCAAGGAACTCAAATTGTGAGCCCATAAATCTTTTGAGCACAAGCTCTAGTATCTATTTAAAGTTTGTCTTGAATCTTGAAATCTGAGTATCTTGAGTATTCGCAGAGTCCTACCTCAAAAAATATTTTAATCAATAAAATTAAACACTTTATCAACAAATAAAATTATTGATATGTTTGTTGCCATTCATACTTTATTTATGTTAGACTTAAAATTAGAGATGGGCCACTAGAATCCTCGAATCCACCGAATCCTGACAAGTATTAGAGATTCGAGGATTCAATGTTATATTGGATTCGATGGTAGAATTTTTCACCTCATAAAGAAAGCATAATATTTTTATTTTTAAATTCAAAAATTACCTAAGTTATGTCAACTTGAAAAGCACAACATAATCCATAGTCATTATTTTGTCAGACAAAAGAGATGAATATGAATTAAAAAAATTTAAAAAAAATTAATAATTGATAGGTGTAGAAAATTTAACGTGCCTAATACCCTACCCGTCCAACCTTATGGGAAACTTGGACTCAACCGTTTCAGCGCATGCTTACTTCTGAAACTTTCGCCTCACGAACAATCTTGTAAATATTTTAATGAACACATTAAAGCTCTTCAAAAACTGAAAATCAAAACTAGAATTACAAATAAGCTTGAAATAAATAAAACAATTCACAGCCTTTTTTAAGAGAAATAACACATTACACACAATACAAAGTTAGCCGCCATGACGTATATGTTTACTCGCCAGTGGTTAGTGGGATGATTAAATAAACATGAATGTTAATTATTACTACCCAACTGGTTTTAATCATCTACCACTATGCAAAGTACCTCACTTTATTTCATACGTTCCTTAAGTTAGATATTTCGTTGTGTTTCATGAAAAATAAATAATTTCAACAGTTATACACCGATAAAACTGTTTATTTACGCCTATCAGCCTATGTATTGTATATCGATTGTTTGTTTAAAATCGATTCAGGTAATCTGATTACTTAGTAATTGCTATCAAGTTTTAAGAATCAAATAACAACTTGCCAATTCATCATTTGTTTTTAAATTGATTTGAACTAAGAGTTTGTTTTTTTCAAATATGTTATTCCATTAATTGTAAAAATATTCAAACACAGTCTTGCCTAATAAAATAGTAATGTACATATTGCAAGAGTCAAAAATGTGTTTGTATTTTAAATAGAATGTATTCTCGGAAATCGATATATCGCAAGAATCGAATATATTTCTTGTTTTCTTTGCGAAGATAGATAATAGATATAAAAGAGAATAATAATAATAATACATACATACTTAGGCATTATTGAGTTCACTATTTCCATTGTATGTTTAATTGTTAATAATGTTTTTTTAGTATCTCTTTTTTTTTATAAATCTGTATTTTTATTTTAGCTTTCTTAAACTAAATTATAATATCTCAAGATAATTATAGTTTATCAAATGGTAGGCTAACTAGGTCTAATCTGTTTGTTTATTTCACGTGGGTTTTTTTAGAAACATAACTCATTCTATTAACACTTTTAAAAATAACTTAAAGACACTCAAATTTTGATTGATTTGATTTCTAAACAATCATATGAGTCCAGATTGTTTAATTTGGCTGGATTTTAACCAAACACATTCATATTAATCCAACTAATGCATTTTACTTATTTTCAGACTTTTCCATTCATCTCAAAAAAGATTTTCTTGTTGTATTGAGAAACTGCGTTGTTTAATTCATTACTTCCATCGAGTCTGTACAAAATGTGAGTAATTTTTTATTAAACCTCTAAAGATTTATTTTAGGATGTTTCTTTCATTTTAAATTTAACAAGATCGACACAGGAATCTACCACAAGAGTTTCTGACTTTCATGATTTTTTTGTGTCACTATTAGAGATGGGCAAGAGCCACATTTTCTCAACTCTGACTCTTCCATTTTATCTCCAAATTTTACTTCTAGACAACATGATAAAATTAATACATAAAATTACCTTCTCAATTATAATTCGCTTTTCAGTTCTGATTTTATAAAAAATAATTCCTTAGTTGCTATAGAAAATATAAAGTATAACTAAAGATTTTTGTGTTTACAAAAATGTACAGTCTTTTAGGCAATAAACTATTGGTTTGGGTTCTGTTTTTTAGGTTTATACTATATTTATGGTAGATTTGACCACTAATAAATATAACTAAGGATAGGCCCTCAAATCCTTAAGGATAGGCCTATTCAAAATTCGAGGATTTGAGGCTGATATCTTTAAAAAAAGTTTCAAGTGTAATTTATTTTTGAGCTCTAATACTTACTGGTGCCTCAGAACCAATAAATATAATTATAGAATAAACTTACAACCACAACCAGGCCACAGACCAATAATTTAACACTTAACTGAATGTTGGAATGTTATAGTGAATTTATTATAAGAAAGAATGTTGACATTTAGTTATCCTACTATTCATATTTTCTACCATTATATTTTAGTTCCTAAGAGGTTAATAATTTTTTCCGAGTTTCAGATTCAGATATAAGATTTGAGATTTTAAGGTAAATTGGAGATTCAGGAATTTACATATTAGGGAATTTAAACCCAACGCTAATAATAACAAAAAATTTAAAAAGGTGTACAAACTTTCTATTATCATCATCATCAACAACAACCATTTCCAACGTGTGGCCATATCAGTTTAGTAAAATGCCTCCATCTTACTCTTTCTTTCACCATTCTTCCTCCTTTAATCGCTTCTATTATTCTCCTGTCACTTACACACTTTCTTTTAACTGCTCCTTAAATCTCTTTCTAGACCTCTCTTGCAGTATTTAACTTCATACTTCATTGCCAACATTTTCTTCAGCATTCTCGGTTTTTCCATCATTAAATGCCCAAACAATCTCAATCTTGCTTCCTATACTATCTCATCTACTCCCTGTACCCCAACTCATTCTCAGATAACTTCATTCCTAATCCTGTTTCTTCCCATGAGAGCTAAAACATACGTCTCACAAACTTCATTCCCACGGCCTCCACTTGTCATGACTCTTTTACATTCAATATCTATGTTTCTGCTCCATATGTGACTATTGGTATAAAGTATACTCTGTACTTTTTCTTTACCTTAATTTACATCCATTACTGTTTCCATCCTGTGGCCTGCGTCAGTTTTTTTTATTCAAGCCATAAATTTTCCACTATTGGCTTGCTAGGCCTGTCATAGCTTCATATGCCTTAAAATCTAACTTAAGACTAGGAGGCTCAACATACAGTCCTTGGCTGTCAATTTATTAATGTCAAAGGGTAAACCCATATTTTCATCATTGAGAAATTTTTGGCCATGCCAGAAATTGAACCCGAAACCCTTCTCACAAGGCAGACACGCTATGGATGAAGCTAAGGTGTCGGACCTGTACTTTTTCTAAATTATTAGTTTAGTTATTTTTTATTATTTTTAATCTAGCGCTTGAATATATTTGAGAACTTAAGAGGCCCATTCTCACTTAGATATCCAAAACTATATCATAACTATAATTTAGTCGAATCCACTTTTTCATGAATTCAAATCTCAAATACAAAAATTTATTCTAGCTAAAACTCGATTTTGAATCTTGGAAGAAATGATGAACATAAGATAAAATAGAAATATACTAGATTAATAGAAAAAATAAATAGTAAAAAAAATCATTATTTTAAATTAAGATGGAAAGACTTGTGAAAGCTATGACATTATTAAATGTAATATAATTAATAAAATACAAAATATAAAAACATAATATATAGATAAGGGTGTGCAAATAGAATCAAATCAAGTATCACAAATATTGAATAATACATATCGAATAGTTAATTTTATTGCATTTTTTATGGAAATTATTTTCGTTAGTTAATTTCTTTTGAGAATGGTGTTTATATTAAACCATTTGCAGAGTGTAAAAAATAATAGAAAACATAATGTTTGATACCTCTTAAATATTCTCTAAGTGTGAAACTGCAAAATATTATTTAGGTTTGAAACTCCTAGAATGTTGAATGCTATTTCAGTTTTAAACCTTTTAAATGTTATCTAGGTTTGAAACCCTTAGAATGTTATCTCAGCTTTAAACCTTTTAAATGTGTTCTAAGTTTGACACACCTTAAAGGTAATATATGTTTGAAACTTCTTAAAGACTCTTTAGGGTTTGATGACCCTTAAATATTATCTAGGTTTGAAACCCCTTAAATGTTATCTAGGTTAAACCCTTAATATTTTTCTAGGTTTTAAACACCTTAAAAATTACTAGATTTGAAATCCCTTAAATTTTGTCTAGGTTTGAAACCCTTTAAAGGTTATCTAAATTTGAAACCCATTAAATATTTTCTAGGTTTGAAACTCCTTAAAAATTCTCTAGGGTTTGACTACCCTTAAATATTCTATTTGAAACCCCCTTAATCTTTATTCAATATCTGGAGCTGCACACTCATACATAGTTTACCTTGGCAAGCTAATTCTCCCCCCACTCATTTCCACACTCCAAAATATGGTAGAGTAGAATATATTTCTGTCCTTCTCTTAATCTTTCAAACTCTCTCACTTGCTGAATTAAAAAATTAACTGTTGATAGACAGAGCACAATGAAACATGTATTTCCCAACTTGTTTCTCTCTCCACAGGCCGTAAAATACCCTCCCTTCCGGCCCTTTTGTTATAATATACCTTCCCTCCCCATTAGTTTGCTACAGAACAAAGAATAAGACTCTACCAACGAGGTTAACATTGATTAGCCAATCCCACCTGACTTATTAGGAATGAATAGATTCCCGAGTGGAGCATTTGGGGTCCCATACATCCCTAATAAATGCATTAATTACAACATTGATACATTCAATTAAGTGTTAAATTAGTAGTCTGGAGTCAAGCTATTGAGTTGGTCCTATATGGTTCCTGGCAGCATCTGAAAGTGTGTTGACAATGTTTGTGGTTCCTGGCAGCTCCTGTAGGTGTGCTGACGTACTCTCGCCAGTACCTGTCGTCCTCACAGCTTCCAGACTGGACAAGCTCCAAGAAATTCTTGCCTCAATTGCACATCTCCAGCTCAGGAACAATCGAGAAGGAGGGTGATGGTTTCCTTCAGGTTGACTTTGCCAACAAGTATGCTTTTTAATAGGTACTCTTTATAATATACATATGGTAGGGAAACTATTGATAAACTTGGGACACAATCACATTTTAAAACTATTTAACTCAAGGGAAATCAATGTAAAAATCATAATTAATACTCTCAAACTTAACTTATAGAATATAATTATTAAATTATCCTAAACACATTTTACCATCATGACTAGAAGAATATAAATGTAACGTATAAGCTGCACTATAGTAAGAAACAACCACTAATCTTGATAAAGAACTTCATGTAACTAATCATACCACAGTCTAATTTCACCTTTTGAATTCAACGAAGGAGGTGCAGATATGTTGAAAGAACATAAAGCTTTACTTGGTATAAAATGTATGGGGAATAGGGCGGATGTAAAATGACACTCATGTGCTTATTAAACTGAAATTAATGCTCAGCAAGAGGAGGTGAATTGTCTTTGTGTAGAAACTAATATGGCCAGTTCCACTTTACAAGTTTTTCCTCTGTACTGTAAAGTGTAAGGTGCATTTAGTATTGTTAGGTTACAATTTATTAGGGGACTGCAAAGCTTTAATAATATTGATTTGAATTGTACTCTACCATTTTACTAATATTTTATTATTTTATTTATTTCTATTCATTACTAAATGTTTTTGCTCCATGCACTTTTTTCATACATATAATAACAATTCTTGTAAGGTAAAGTAAATGCTCATTTATTATTACTAGGGGTCTGCAAGTGTGGGTTTTTTCATTTAAGTTGAGTATTTCTAAAAGCTCCTGAGTTCGACTAAAGTTTGAGTATTGTATATTCTAGAGATGGGTCGAATCCACTATTTCTCGAATCCGAATCTCGAATCCGAATCTACATTTTATTTTCGAATCTCGAATCCTGAATCCGAATCTTAGCAAATCGTTTTAAATTTTAATTATTTACAAATAGACCTACATTACACAATATAGGTCTAAACTGTGAAT